>ML685840.1:14229463-14263738 GCA_007922175.1 Pelusios castaneus | reverse complement strand
TTCCCTGTTTCCTCTGTATAATTAGTCAGTATCCCCATCTATTTATGGTGGCTTTTCAGAAGGCAACTTTGGAGAGATTAATTGACAAAGAAACTCAGCTGTACTACCTGATATGGCTATTAACTTATTCTTTGAAAATGAACTAGCATTGACTCTTTATTTGAGTCCTTTAGTAAGCTGCTTAATGAGTAAGCTAAATGCATTAGTCAACCAAGTGTGCATTACCTTTTATGCTTTGTGTAACATTTTAAAACTTTATTTTCCATTTTCCTCTGTCATCTCATACTGTTAAAATCTAGCAGTGTATCATGACAAATGTTACTTTATCACTGTAAGCTTTTCTGTGACTTATAACTGTGTGTGTAATGTTAGACAAGACTTTTGAGAAGTAATTAATTAATACAGTAATTGTTGTAAATTAAAAAGTCAGAATAGTAAAGGAGAACATCATTTTTCCTTCCAGGATGAAGATGGGACAGAGGATAACAGCAGAGTTGAACCAGTTGGACATGCAGACAGTGGTTTGGAGAGCACCACCAATTTTTCCTTAGAGTAAGCTACTGATAGAATTGCATCAAAACGTTCATTTGCTCTGACTGCAACTCTGCATGAAACAGATACTTCTTTTTCCCATTGCACTTTGGGCCTCTTTTAGCCCCAGTGTTCAAGAGTCCATACTAGTGATGCAGCAACAGAAAGATGGAGCATTTTCAGAACTGTTGCATTACTAGGGTTAATGCATAGATTTTCTCTCTCCCCAGAAGAAGCTAATCCTAGGATGTTTTGGGATTTGGCACTAATGATGGGAATAAATATTGATTGGGGATGCTGAAATCTTAGTAAGCAAAAGTTTGTCTATAAAAGGTCCTTATGTCTTCCACAATTTCGGTAAACAAGTCACAGGGAAGGATGAGATTTGTAGGGGAGGACTACCCAGACAAAACAAAATTCTACACTGGTGATGAGCCTCATGTGAAACTCTCCTACACACTAGGAAAGATTCAGCAACTGATGATTTTATGATTAAATCTAAAATCAAGTTAAATTTGCCCTTTGAATTTTATTACAAAGACCTAACCCAGACATTGCTGTGATATGGTTGGTTGGGAAACAGTCCATTATACTCTTAGTATTTTAAAATTCAGCCTTTTGTGTGTAGAGCTAATGGCTGTTACAGTTATTAAAGAGAGTAAATTAAGTATTATAGTAAGTGCATTAATATGCTTTAAACAATACTGTGTTTCATATCTTATTTGCAAAACACTGCATAGAGTATTATGAATTCAAAATCTTATTTGCTAATTAGTGTGTATACAATTTTTATATCAAATTGAATGCTTCCTGTTTCTATTTCTAAACTGGTTTTTGTACCAACATCTTATCACAGCTTTCCTTTTTTATTCTTTTATTCTTTTCTTTCCTTATTTTTAAACTACATTTCTCCTGTATGCTTAATGACCAGCACAGCAAAGCACGTCAGTTAAAAAATGTAGTGGGAGCTTTCTTAGTGCTTGTGTTCATGGTGCAACAGTGCAGGGTGTGTATGTGCATGTGATTTCTAAAGCACACGAACATGTTTCACGTTAATTGGCTCATGTAGATGTGTGCTAAACATTCCCTAGTGGTCTTTAATGTTGTGTTATTTCAAACAGTATTACATTAGAGCATGGTAGGAAACTTTTAGTGCACAGGCCAGTTAGTGCCAGCCCATTGGTGTTCTTTAGAAATCACCTTCCCGTATCCACACCCCCCATTGTGTGCATTGCCCCGTCATATAGACAAGCTTTTAATATTGTTTGAGTGTTTTGCACTTTCAAGTGGGAATTTCAGAATTAGGAACAAAATGAATTTGGGTGAATTGTTTGATACAAAGCAGAGATACTATGAAAGCCACAGTGGGTATGGCAACACTACGAAGAAAAATCCATGGCACCTGGTCTCAGAGCCCGAGTCAATTGGCTGGGATACAGGGCAAAAAATAGCAGAGTAGGCATTCCTTCTCACACCGGAGCCTGGGCTCTGAAACCTGTGATGGGGAAAGGTCTTTGAGCTTGGGCTCCAGTCTCAGTGGGAACATGTACCCTGCTGTTTTTAGCCCTATTGGCCAAACCCTGCAAGCCGGAGTCAGTTGACTCCATGTCTGAGACAAGGTGCCTTGGGTTTTTCTTTGCAGTGTAGGTATACTCTTAGAATGCATTGATTAGGCAAAGGCAAATTTCCCTTTCCTTTTCCATGCCCATTTTATGGGTGTCAATAACTGGGAGTTTTGGCTGCAGAAGGAAGGCAATTCTGGAAGCAGAAGCTAGAAATAAACCTGTGCAATAGATCATGGAGAAAAGGATGCTATCTATGGGTTTAAGCAATTGAATAAGTAATACAAACTATAGGTTTAGTTATTATGGAAATTGTCTTGTCTGCTGTCCAGTTTTAATGGATTCTATCATATTAAATGTCCTTACAGAAATTCTAGTTACTTCACATTGATTGCCACTATTATGTTCCTCTCTTCTTTCAAAACAGAGAACAAATGTAAGCAAAAAGTGTGTTCCTTAGAACAGAAAGATATAAAATAGCTTATAGTTCAATGTGGAGCCAAATGCATTTCTTAGAATACTTTCTGGATTTAGTTGAATTTAGTTGGTTCCTGAAAGTTATGGTGCATGAAGATTGGGAAAGAAAATAATACTGAAGATTATAATGCTCCTAAATAAATCTCTGGTTTAGCATCATCTGGAGAATTGTTCAGTTGTGGTCATCCTATTTCAAAGAAGGCAAGTAATAGAAGGGCAGTGAAAATGAACATAGGTATTTCCATGGTATAAAGTGGAAAAACAGGCACAGTCTGTTTTAGAGAGGCGGACCTGAGATAAATGTATACAAATCAAGATGTGGTAGAAAGGATAAATGTATCACTTTTCTTGTTGCATAAGTAAAGAGTAGCTTCATTTAAATCCAAAAGCAACAAAATAAAATAAGATAAAGGAAAATATTTTTATGCAATACATAATTAACCTATGGAATTCATTGCCATTTGATAGCATAGTGACATGAATTTAAGAGGGATTTTTGAAAATAGATTGGACATTAATATAGATTAGGAGAATACCTGCATATAATTTCTGTAGGATTTCAAAGAAATCTGGAAGAGATACAAAGCAATCTGCTAACTGACTGGCGTAGGGGGGAAAATCCCTTAAGGGGAGGTTGCTGCATAATGTTTATTTGGGGATTTCTTAAACCTTCTTCTGACTGATGTAGTACTGGCCAATGTCAGGCACAATATTCTAGATTAAATGGTGTCATTTAGTTTAGCAGTGATGGGTCTGATCCAGTGGCCCTTGAAGTCAATAGAAAGTCTCCTTATGACATCAGTAGGCATTGCATCTGGCCCTACATTTCTGTACTGACCACAGGTAAAATCTTGTTTGTCCTTACTCAGGAGGCAAGCCAACTGTTAAATGTCCTGTACTATATAGTACCGGTGAATGTGAAAAATGTATGCTAGTGGAGGCTGGTAAACACCACAAGTTTATATTTGGATTCTATAGTTCTGGAGTGTTTGGCTTTGGGGTCTTGACTCATTATTAGTCCGTCTGTTGCTTGTAATATTTTATGACTCTTGGCTCCCAAGCCAAATGTCTCCAAAATGTTTGGGTGTTTTGAACAGAAGAGATTTGCTTCAGGGTTGCTTGTGATACCTTCAGAAATCTTTCCCTGAACTTCTTTGACCTATTTGATTTTCTCTTTCCAAAGCAAAAAAATAAAACTCAGAACTTGTTCTGCATAACTACCTTATGGCAGTGGTTTTCAAACTTTTTTCTTGAGACCCAGTTGGGAAAAAAAATCATTTATGCCCGTGACTGAACAATTACATCTTTGAGCAATGCATTCCAATCTTTTGGCGGCGGCGGCGGCAGGGGGCACCGTGACCCAGTACCTGAGGGCCTGCAACCCAGTTCTGGGTCACCACCCATGGTTTGAAAACCATTGCCTTATGGCATGGAAAATATTTGCTTTGAAAGGACAGAAATAGATCATAAAGACACGTAGTAAGCAGAAATAATTGTGGTAAACACACTACGCAAATTGTGGAAACACAAGACATCAAATTGTATTAGTGTGTTCCACAAATGAAGGAGGTTTAACCATTTAAAAATTAAACAACCTTCTTTGAATTGTTTAAGCATTATCTTAAACTAATATTGAAGGCCAGTGCAGGCATTTGCTGGGATAGTAGAATGAAGGAAGATTTTGTTCCATATTTGACACATTTTTGCTTTTATGAAACAGAGTCCAAACAGCGTGTAATACAATTCTGAAGAATCTGAGACACAAAAGTAAAAAAAGAAATAAAAAATTCTAAATCTGAGCCCGCCTCTTGCCTGTAGACAAAACAGCTTAAATTTAACAATCCCCCCCCCCTAAAAATTCTATATAAAATTGTGTCATTGTGCATTATATAATTCATATAGCTGATTAGGTTTACCAGAAGTTCATTTTTCATTTGATTTATTAATGGAATTATTTTTGCTGATTGATCTCCTTTCATACCATCAGACTATTATTCAGGTATCTAGTATTTCAGCATTGCTTTCATCACCATTGCTTAAGTTCTGGAATATCTTTTTTTTGTTTTGTGTGTGTGTCTGTGTGTATGGGTTGTTTTAGTTCATTTACAGTACATGTTCATGTTCCCTCATTCATCATTGTCTCACAGTGATATGGTAAAGCTCGTAGAAGTCTCCAACGACGGTGGGCCTTTAGGAATCCACGTAGTGCCTTTCAGTGCCCGAGGCGGAAGGTAATGTATTGTGTAAGATTTTAATTGACTCATAACTTGCTGTGTTTTATCTTGGTTGAACTTTCACTTGTTTAAGTGCCTGTAAGTTCTGTTTGAAATAACTTTTTTCAAGAGGAAGTTTTACTGTCTTAAAACAGTTGAAATGTTTTGCCCCCTCATTCTGTATATATGAAGGTAATAAATTCATAAGAGGAAGAAAGATGGCAGAATCTATTGCTTAATTTATACTAGAAATTGTATTGTGACCTGATAGAAAGTTGAATTGTAAAGATATGAAATATTTCCTTCCGGCTCGTTTGTTTTGTTCCTTTAATTGAACATCATTTCCCTCCTGATTGTTTAACATCATTTACCAGAGTAGAAGCAATTCTAAACCAGAGAATTCGACATCTACCAGCATCTTATAAGCAATAAAGTTGAAAGAAAATGAATGACTGTATTTGTAGAATTATATAGCGTCCACTGTGTTTAAAGAAAAAGAAAAGAGGCAAATAGTATGGACTTTTGAGGTGTTGGGAGAATGTTGTGGAGAATATGTGCCTATTTTAAATTTCATTGCATTACAAAAGGCAAGAATTCCTTTTGTCTAACAGCCAGAAAAAGTGCAACACAGGTGATTTTCATTAAAATAACTTTCAGGATTATATTAGTAAACAAAACACCCCATTTACAATGTTTTGCTTTGCTGAAGTAGAATTTTAGTACATAGGGTCCTCAATCAAAATGTTAATGTATTCTCAGGAAAATTTTATTACTTTTGTACCATTGTTTATTCTTTATGGGGGATTTAAATCTTGTGCGTATACTGAAAAGGAGGCAATTCATCAAGAATATAAGTAGGATTTTATTTTGAGGAAGAAGATTACCTTTATCTTTAATTGTAATTGCTTTCACTCTTTCTGTTCCTTATGGTGAAAAGGGCCAAACATATATTTAAAAAATGTAATCTTAGATTACATAATGAAAGGATATTTATATCAAATACTCATATTGACTGTTTTTCACACAAAATGTATTTTTCTTCTACAGTAGGATGAGGAATGTGGTTTAAAATTTTTTATTTCTGATTATTATTTTAACCTTTATGCTTCAGTTGCCATACTGACATGTAGTACTGGGACAAAACTAATAATTTTGTTGAACTGAAGGCAACTTTCCCTGAGGACTTCAGGAGGTAAGAGCAAACTTCCATGATGTGGTGACTGTCTCTTCCCATGAGTGACCTGACCTGAGGTTCAGTGAGTTCAGTCAGTAGATATGAGGGGAAGATTTTTAATCACAACCTTATAAATTAAGACAGGAGGCAACAGCAGCTGTTACTTTGCATAATTACGTGGATCATGGACAGTAGTGGAAGAGAAGGGAGAGTCAGCTAAGAATTGTTGGCACCTCTTAATAAGGGTAATATTTAGTTTAATAAAACTGTGATTTTTTTTTTAAATTCACCCTCAAAACACTTGTACTCTAGGTATTCTGACATCTATCAATCCATGTTTATCGTGTAACCAGCCCTCGTGGAAAAAGTAAAGATTAGATTAACAGCCCTTGTAGGAATGTAACAGTATTTTTATAAAAATTACTCTAAAAACCTACCAAATCTAATAATGATTCAGTAAAAAGGATGTAATTCTGTGGTAAGTTTTGTAAGATAGTTAAAATAAAAAAAATTGGATGCCTTTCCACTGCGGAAGATTCAGTGGAACTATGATAAAAGTATCAGTTGAAAAGACTAGAAGTTTAATTTTTGATTTGTGCTTACTAAAATAAAGCTGATCATACTTACTAACAAGGATAACCTGTTGAATGGATTGTCTTCAGGGGCATTGCTAATGAAAAATTATATTTTTAGTTTTTGTTATTCAGCCTACTATTTTTTTACCTTAAATTATTAATATTTGGGGAACCTCAGAATTTTGCTTTGTAAATTGAGGTGTAGGGAGATATTTACCTCTTAAAAATGAGTTTTATACTGTAATTTTTGTCATTTCATATTTAAATAATATTTCTTTTTATGAAAAATATTCAACCAGTCCTGCAAGTTCTTACACAGAATAATTCTTTCCCATCAGTAGAATTATTTCATTGAGTAGAGACTCACTGAGGCACTCTAATAAGGCCATGAAGAGTAAGAAGCAAAGTTTAAATTGTTTTTACTACACATAATGACTGTATTTTATATATATATAATATATATATATTTTAAGAATACTAAGTATGTTGTAAAACATCAAAGGCACTGTATACTTTTAAGCTGTTTCTCCTTGATTTAGGATTTTTGTTGTGTGTTGATAAAAACAAGTGCCCACAAAGAGTACCACACTTTAATAAACGAAAAAGAGTTGGAAATAAAGTTACAGCTCAAACTAATTGACCTATATTGAAACAGATCAGATTGTGGTTAAAAATCCCCTGAATGACAAATAGATACCAATAAATCTAGTCTGAGTTTCAGGAAAGTCTCAACCCTTAATTCCTTGCAGATAAATTAGAAGATGATAGTTAAACTTTCTTAGTCCCCAGCTTCTTCTGAATGGCTTTGCATTTTTAATTTTCCAGTTAATGCTTTAGTCTCTTTTGACCCCAATGTCTTTATAATCTCTAAATGCAAACGTAGGAATACTCTAGTAATGATTCTCACAGGTTGCTGACCTCTGTCTTGTTTTCTTTCTCTGTCTTCTTACGTTTAAATAATTACCAACTGTTCAAATAGCTGCAGAGAGAATGTACCTAAATCCTCACTTAACAAAAAAAAAAAAACCCCCCAAAACAAAAGTTGTTATAAATATGTAAATTTAACACATTGCAAAAGATTACAGTTTGATTTATCCAAAGCAACTGTGCAATGACATCTAGTTATGTGTCATGTATCTTACCATTAAACTGTAGTATCTGAGCACAAACATGAATGCATTTATCCTCAGAACACTCTTGTGAGGTAGCAAAATAATATCATCTCCATTGTAAAAGTAAAAATATTGAGACACCAAATGCTTGTGACTTGACCAACATCACATAAATCCCCCGGTCATGATCCTTTGAATGCCAGACTAATGTCTTAGCCATAACACCGCTAGAACCATTACTCATACAAGCATACTTGTTTTGCACGGGTTTTGGAGAAGTACTGGTTTTTTTTAATATATATCTTTAAAATAATTGAGAGATTACTTGTAGTCACATAGTGAGTGTAGTCTTCACTGCTGTCATCTTCAAGATGTTGTTTGGATGTTTTTTTGAAAGCCCATCCTGGATTGTTATATGGAATAACTAACTGGATTGTTATATGGAATAACTATGGAGCATTTATTTTACAATGTTGTGATTGTCAGCTTTTGTGGTGTTCATAATAGCACTATGAAGTCTACATGAATCAGTTCAGGCCCTCATACTGAGGAAAATTAATCTTTTTAGCTCTAAAGGGGACATAATCTTTACAAAGAACATCCACTCATACTGGACTAGATACATTTCAATGGTACTTGCTTATATTTTCATTGAGATCTGAACAGCTACATTTTCAAAGACATATTTGTATGCATGTGGTTTGGTTTGGTTTTTTAACAGAAGTATCAAAGATCAGTGGTGAGGACGGCAGGAAGTTATTCCATTAATTTTTCAAAGACTGCTGTGCTTGGTATTACTGCACTACTCAGTAAAACAAACAAAGGCATTGACCCCCTAAAACACTTCAACGTTTTGTTTGTTGCTGTCAGAATCAAGGCTTTTTCGAGTGAAGGACACTGCTCCAAGTACACCTTGGGGTTATATCTGGCTGCAGTGCATGATCTTAAGTGATGTGCTGCCTGCAGGAGCCAAGACCCTTCTAGAACAAGCAGAGGTCACTTTGAACATTTATGTGCTACTCAAAGAAATACTGCAAATCTTTAAAGTGTAGTTCTGCTCACCTTTCTGAAAGGTTCCTAATGTTTTTACAAGCTCTATGCCCACTGAACTGCAGCCATCTCAGGGATGGAGGTTCGGAGCCAACTGGTGCAGAGAATGTACTAGATCAGGGGTGTCAAACTCATTTGCTATGGTGGACCAGATTTGACTTCAATTTACTTCAAGTGGGCCATGCATACCATAAATCAAAATACTATGGCACTCTCGCGGCATCGCTGAGTGCTGTGTATGTGAAACTGCGCTCCGCAATACCACTCTCCTTTTCTTTGTTAGGAAGAGAGTGTGGTGTCAGGGCACGCAGTCTCACATACTCAGTGCTCTGTGCTGTCACAAAACCTGACTCTCGCACCATTGCAGAGCGCTGGGTATGCAAGATCACACTCTCTCTTTCTTTCAGTTAGGGAGAGAGTGCGGTCCCACTGAGTGCAGTCATAGGCTGGATGGAAGAGGTTCAGCCCGAGGGCCTCATGGAAGAGATTTGCGGGCCACATTTGGCCTGTTTGATACTCCTGCACTAAATACTGCTCAACAGCATGTGAGAAGGGAAGGATTTGACCCAGGATGTTGTGAAAAACAGACATCATGAAAACTGCAATGAGATCTTCAATATCCAAACAGTGCAGAAGAATTTGTATTTTAGCGTCTCATCAGAAACCCTCCTCCCTTCCTCTAAATAAATGGTGTGATGTTCAACATTGTGCTTCTCACGGAGAATAATGAGGCCATCTCTGGGATTCTGACTGATGTGCAAAAGAACTTATCTCCACCAATTGCACTGAGAAATATAAATAAATTAGAAAATATAAATCTTAGTATGTATCTTACCAGGTCTTGATCCGGATTTACTGTAATCTTTATCTGTCTAGTCCTGCAAGGTACCTTGGAAACCCCTGAAGAAGGAACAAATAGCACAGACTGAACTTTGAATTTCTTTACTTTTGTTAGCTTAAATTACAACCTTAATATTGCTTTAACAGATTTTGGTGTATAAACATTCTCTGCACTTATGTGAAGGTAGACACTGACATACATACAGTTCCCATGAAGAAGAATTGTTATAGATTTTTCTGTTCCACAGTGCTCCTTTCAATCTTATTTTTCCAATATGTGTTTAAGCCCCTTTTATGTTCCAAAGTTAATAAATCACTTTAAAATTTGTTGTCTGTTTTTTCAGTAACATTTATTCCTTTGCTTTGTTGCTTTAGTTGTTTAAGATACAAAGAAAACCGAAGCAACATCTGCGAGCCATTGTTTATACCAAAATTCCTTTATGCCAGACTTTATTTTTGAAGCCACATACTTGTTATAAAAAAATGACACCGTATTTTTGCTGATCTAATGTAGAATGGATGTTTGGGGGTTTTTTTGTCCCCAGTGGAGCATTGAAAATACGCTCTATTTATTCTTTTCATTGATTCCTCATCCTCAAGGCCTTGCATTGTAGCCTTAATTCTCAAAGACATAAATGACTGGGAGAGTCTCACTTTGGCATCAGTCTGGTCCCATTTCTTCTTTATCCAGATGTGCTGCTGTTGAGTATCTCAAGACATTCTTTGTCTCACCTCCTTCTCCCAAATGTCATCTAGAACTTCATCATCCCAGCCAATTTGAAGATTCAGAGCTCAAGTAGGAAATCAAGCTTGAGCCTCTAGAATGATATAACACCCTTAGGATGAGGCAGGAACTGTTTTAATGTTGTAGGAAGGATTTGTGTCCAGTTTTGTCAGCTGCATCTGTATAATTGACTAGACAAAGCCTCACTTTCTAATACAATGAAATTAGTGATGTTTTTATGGTCTAGTCTGATCATCTGTGGTAGTTTTCATTACTGCCCAGCTTTTATTGTGTGGCAAAAACCTGTTATTCTTTTGTTTCAGAATCAATGGTTTTATAGGCATACTTTTGCTCTAGTGATTGCCTTGTGTGTTAGTTACTTTCTTTAAACAGTTTTAGTTGACTGTTTTCATTTGTATCTTGGCTGATTCAATTACAAGTAGATTGTACTTAACAGGTGAATGACTTCAGTGTATGTGTGCAATGGGCGGTGATAGCTGAATCATATTTTGGTATATTCAGTGTAATGTTCCTATTGCACTCATGATGTTTACACTGTCAGCTTTTATTAAGATAAATTATGATCATTTCCACAGCTGGGTGGCAATTGTGGGGAGTTCACATTTTCAAAGAAGAATTCAGACTAACTCGGGCAATTTAGTTGTCAGTAAAACATTTGTGCTTATTTCCTGTTTTATCATTGGTTGTAATTTATACTTAGAAGTGAAATGTTAACATGTGTGGCTGAGTTTATTTTAATTGTATAATTAGACTAATGAACCTTGTGGAAATACAGTGGTGCAAGTGTTAATATAATCAAAGCAGTTAAATTTCTAATTATATATCTAAAACAAGTACAAAGACAGAAGATCTCAGTGGTTTGCCATTTCTGTTGTTTTCCCCATCAGTTAAAATTAAGCTGGTGTAAAACACAGCATGGAGAGCAATTTTCTTACATTATTATTATTATTGTGATTTCTACAGGATTATAGGCTGACAGTGTTTTTTGCAGGCCTTATAAGAAATTCAATCCTGGTCTTAGGGAGTTCCTAGTCTAAGGCCCTGTCTACCATGAGAAAATGTATCATTAGTTAAAATGTGTTAGTTAATCTGCTTTCGAATATGATGTTAAGTAAGCGTAGACAAGAACTAGTAACGCTTCAAAATATGTATTCTGGTCATGGTTAACCCCCTAGTTAAACTATAACCCCAGGGTTATTAAAAATACTTTAAATGATTTTTCTTTTTGTTTAATATCATGTTAATTAAAACATTCATTAAGATGTTTTCTAACATGAAGCATTTTCCTAGTGTAGGCAAGGGTAATACATCAGACATGTATATGCTTGTGCTTTGAAGTGTGGCTGTCTTTTTTAAAAGAATTGTATAAAATGGCACCAGCATTTCATGTTTGTTTGTTTTCTCTCTAGATGCCAACCTGGTTTTGCTTTGTTTTCAGATTTAAACAAGCAAACCACCCCGCACCCACCCACCCACCAACCAAACATCTCAAAAATCTGAACAGCTAACTCTGCAAAGAAATCCTGGAATCAGAAAGTCAGACAGGTTTCTTCCCTGTTACACATTATCACTAATGTCACTGACCCAGCTGCAGAATGTAATATATGTTCACTATACTTGCATCTGAACTACATCTATGCAGAAATCTCCATTGATTGAGATTTCTGTTGATAATGCTTGACGAGAAAAGAATCCAATTTATTTTGTAGATCTCACAATAAGATTGCAAAACACTACTTTTGCTTCTAAAATGAGCAAATGTCATTTGGAGTCATTGCAGCAATGAATATGAATCCAAATAATACCGTGATCAGGGTAACATTTCTCAATAGAACCCTACTTTGAATTACTCTTATGATGAAGCAACATGAGAGGAAATTGCTATTAAAATTGTGTGGGAAAACTAGGGTCTTGCCAAATTTCTGGGGAAATTATTCTGTCTCTGACAGTATTGGAAACCATTCCTGAGTGTATTCCTGAAGTAATACAATATTATGCCTTTTCCTAACATGCAAACTGTGTGTGTGTGTGTGTGTGTGTGTGTGTGTGTGAGAGAGAGAGGAAGACACAGATGTGATGTCTAGTGCTTTCAGCAATTGGCTAAAAACCAGGAGAATGCTGGGATTAAATTTGACAAAGGCTGTGTGTGTATGTGTATGTGTGTGTGTGTGTGTGTGTGTGTGTGTGTGTGTGAGAGAGGAAGACACAGATGTGATGTCTAGTGCTTTCAGCAATTGGCTAAGAACCAGGAGAATGCTGGGATTAAATTTGACAAAGGCTACTCACCCCCTTTCTGATCTTAGTAGAGCTGTTTGGAAAAATTATGATGGAATTATGTTCAGTTGGAGTATACTGTTCTGTCTAAACTGAAATTCATCATAAAATCATGTCAATTTTACCAACATTTTTTTTTCTGAGGGAAAAATGGGAGAAAAGTTCTGGCAACATTGAAACAACCCAATTTTCCTTTTTAAAAGAAATTTTAGGTTTGATTTTTTTTTTAAAAAAACTATTATATAACATTTTTAAAAAGAGAAAATTGAACATAAACATTTTGATTGGCCCAAAACATTTTTTTTTAAAGTATTTTGATGGAGTAACTAGAAAATTTTAAGGTTTGTAATCTCAGAATCTTCCCAGAATGGAAGCTCTATTCTCTGGACAGATCTAATTGCTATTTATGCCACTTCAGCTGTATGTTCTGTAGTCCATCTAGCTCTAAAATTGAGTAAAAAGCAACCTCTCCATGAACACCAGATGCTGCATCTTAGGTGAGCATTCGTATATTAATAGAACTTACAGACTTTGTTTAATGAGAGTAATTGCAGTTTTCACGTGTAGTTTATTTCTACATTACATTATTTTACCAGTGGTTAGGGTTAATAAGGCTTTTATTGAATTTGAGTGCTTATATGGATAAGTTTCAGAAGCAGTGAATCATGCTGAAAATAAGATGTCCTATATTACCAGTAGTTTAATATAATTTCATTGGAAAAGATAATAGCAATCATACAAAAAAGTAACATTAATAGGTAACTAATCTTAAAATGAAAAGAAATCTATAAATACCTCAAGTATTCTGATGACATCAATACCTATGAGAGTTTAAAGAGCCTATAGTGCCACCATAACACTAAAGTGGAGTGTTATATATGCCATTATTATAGTATAAGGCTTCACTGTTTACTTAGAATAAAGATAAAAGTGAAGCACATCTTGTGTGCCTTTGGCACGTGTCGAGAGATATACGTGTACCCATTACTTGATTTATATATGGATTTTGAGCCCATGCAAAAGTGTTGCTGGGGATGGGGTGGAATTATGATAGATTCCCAAAGAGTTTGCTTTCAAATAGAAAAGGAAAAAGTGTGTGTTCTTTTGGGGGTTGAGAGGTATTGGAATGGCTGTAATCTGCTTCTTCTTCCCCATCCCCATATCATTATATGTGGTGCAGTTTGTAATGTGCTCTGGACCCACTCCTGATGGCTCCTTTATGGAGCTATGAGTGGGGAGATCTCTTGAGTGCTGCATGGTCCTCTCTACTGCCAGTGAATTGGAGAAACACTAACTCCTTGTATAAAGTAAGGAGCACTGTGTATGGTCAGTACTTCTCTGCTGTCATTCACCAATCTGTGCTTTTGGACAAGGAGAGAGCGATTGATTTTGGCTTTAACAGATGTGGTGTTCAGCCAGGCTATACAACTCCATTGGCATCTGAATTGCAGATGCACCTAAGCTCACAATTTAGGGTGAGATTTTCAGAAGTATTGGCCCAACCAGCATGCAATTATAAATTA
Organism: Pelusios castaneus; assembly: GCA_007922175.1. Taxonomy (NCBI): domain Eukaryota; kingdom Metazoa; phylum Chordata; order Testudines; family Pelomedusidae; genus Pelusios; species Pelusios castaneus. Next base: position 14,249,662 of record ML685840.1, on the reverse strand, counting down.
CATGGACATCCATTATAGGGGGGGTAGATTGGGGCCCTAAGCACCAGGGAACATCCCACTTCAGCTCTATATGGGGCCTTTATGGTGCTCCTCTACACGTCATGAATTTCTTCATAACTGTTGGATTTTTTATTTTTTACCCTATTCAAATATTTTGAGGGTGATTAAATGGGATTTTTTTTGGTTGAACTTAAGTAAAAACAGTCCCCGGGGGAGGGGGAAGGGTATCGAGAAAAATAATGCCCCCTCTCACAATCCCGTTTTTGAAGTGATAGACATAGAATGATTGTAAATTTCATCTTCCTGGGATAGTTTCAGGAAGTTAAATGAATGAAAATGTGTTGGAGCTGTTGCATAACCTAACGATAGCTTAGGCTACATGGAAACTAACTATGGTATAAAATGATGGAATAGACACACGCAAAATGTTTTTGAATTACTTTATATTTTACTTAGAAGAAAAAAATATTTTGTGTAATCAACAGTTATCAATGTTATTTTTAGTGTTTTCCCCTAACTAACAGACTGAGCATCCTAGTAGTTTTTTTTTATTACATACTATAATTTTAAAGTCCCAATGCTGAGATCAAGACATGATCAAGACATTTTTTAAAGAAACCAAAGAAGAATAGATGTAATCAGGAGCTATTATTTAAGAGTTTTCTGTTTTATTGTTGTGACTGACATGGGTTTGCTATGTAATAATTAGAAATATTGAGCTCTAATAATTTTATGAAAATTGGGTGTGACCTGGTAGGTGAGGTAAAGTTACTGTGTTGGTATATTAGAATTCTTCTTTGAGTGCTTGCCCATGTCGATTCCAATTAGGTATGTGTGTGCTGCATGTACAGTCTCTGGAAGGCTTGTCCCTTAGCAGTACCTGTTTGGTGGTGCCTCCATGGTGCTGTATATGGGGCACTGCTGACTCATCACCTCTCTGTGACAATCAGTTTCTTGCCTTTCTGTCTGGTGAGTTTTCCCCTAGCCAAAGGGGGAAAAAAAGTTGTAAATAGTCATTAGTCATTTGTTGTACTTAAGTTTCAGTTGAGGGTTTCCCGTACCCCCAGTTTTCCCCTCAACAGCAGGGCATGCTCTGGTCCCAAGGATTTTAACTGTGTGGGACTTGCCACAAACCAATGTTGAAAGGAAACCCGCACAAATCCTGTCTAATAAGTGCTTTGGAAAAGTACTTCAGCAGACAGCTGTCAGATTTGCAGAGGCTTCCGGCTGAGGACAGTAAAGAACTGGAGTGTCAGACTTTGCTGCCTCCAAAAGGAGGTGTTTCTGTGCCCTCAGCTGAGTTCCAACTCGGCACCTAGCACACTGTGAAGCATGTACCAGCCTCTGTGAGAAAGGCTATGGTGCAGAAGAGGGACTTGGCACCAGGAGCGCACCGGCACCAGCATTCTCCGGCACCGCTCTCATTCCCTGGTGCCACCGAAGAATTTGGAGAGGGGATGTTCTTGACAGCGAAGCCCACTGGGAAAGAGAAGATCTCCAATGTGTCCCATGCCAGGACATTCAGCACTCTCTCTCTCTCTCTCTCACACACACACACACACACACACACACTCTCTCTCTCTCTCTCTCTCTCTCTCACACACACACACACACACACACACACACACACACACATACACACACCATCTACTTTGGCTCCCCAGGCAGATCTGTCAACTCAAGTGCTGTTGGACTCACCCGATAGGGATAGCCATTTGGGAGAGCTACACATTCCTTCAAACCCAGCCACTTTCGAGGTGGTGTGGGCTAATAGCCATGATGGCTCAGTTGTCCCCTACCAGGAGGTAGGAGTAGGAAGTAAGACATCCAGCACCACAGATCATTGTGATGCCATCCAGAGGCAAGCTTGCTTTGACACAGCCCCGGTCATCCTCACCTCAACACCACTCCCTGGACCCATCCCCCACTGCTCCATTATGGTCTCCTTGGTTTAAGTCACAGTCATCCGGATGGGAGGTGGAGTCCTATGTATCCAGGCACAGACGCGCAACCAGAGGCAGGGGCAAGGACAAAATCATCTTATGAGATCATGGCAGGCTCAGTATCAGGTGCCACCACAATGACCCCTTTGTGTTAGGTGCTGCCATAATGGCCCCTTTGGACTTCTTGGGCTTATCGTCAGGAACAGCGGGTCTCACTCAGAAGGTATGCTTATATTCCTCCCATGCAGTGAGCTCAAGCCTTCAACCCTGCAATAGTCTCTCTGTGGCATGAAGAGGGATGATGACTGTGACTCTCCAGGGAGAGTAGGCCCTTGTTCAGAACCTGATATCAATGAGGTACATTGTACCAAGACGAAGGCCCCAAGGGAACCCCCAAGACCTTGCAGGACAGGAAGACCTGGCCATTCCCAGAGCATCCTCATCATGGTCCTCGGAGGAAGCAGTAGAGGGGACTGTAACAATTTTTACCCTGGTGGATAATAGAGCCCACCAAAAACTGCTAAGAAGGTGGCAAAAAACCCGGGCCTCGAAGCTGAGGAGGTGTGTAAGTTGGAGGACTCAGGTTGACATCTTGACTCTTAAGGGCTCCTCCCAGGTGGCCTTTCCTTTGATAAAAGCAATTCAAATCATCACTAACACACTGTGGCAGGTTACTGCACCTATTCGTCCAACGGCTAAGGGGATGGAGTGCAAATACTTCTTCACATCCTGTGGACGTGAATACCTCTTTATGCACCTGCAGCTGGAGATATTGGTGATAATTGTGGTGAAAGATTGTGGTGAAAGCCTGCCACTGATCGATCAGTTGTTCCGAGGGCTTCCATGCAGGTTAGCTGGGGAGCCCAACCAAGTAGCTGATTATTGACCAATGGGAAGCAGGGGGAATGGAACAAGTGATTGGCGGCTAGCCATGACCCCAGTCTTAGAGGGGAAACAATCTCAAAGCTATAAGCTTCATACAGCTGTTTCCGTGCCTTTTAGATCTGCATCTTATCCACCATCTGACAAAAAATGTTCCATGGATATTTGCCACCATGGGTATAAAGCAAATATCTGCAGAGTTGCAGGGCTCTACCAATGCAGCAGCAGTAGTAATGGTTGAGGATTTTTCAATTAACTAGAAGCATTGAAGTGTGAATTAAACTTGCTGTGTCCTCATTTGCAGTTTCCTTATTGAGAAGATGCAGGGTGTCACCTTCGTGTTGTCTCCTGGAGTCAAATGTCCAAGAGTCACAAATCCAGGCTTTTCACCGCAACCTACACTGTGAGGGCAACTAAGCTATAGCGGCTGCCCTGCTTGAAATTTAAATGTAGACAGTATTGCATATTCTTATTTCAGAAATGTATTACTCTGATAGTCTTTGTTTTTATGTAAGGTGGAAGTTAGTTCAGGTAATGTTTATAAGTGATTTGGAGCTTGATATCCTGCTCCAGAGAAAATTTTTTTTTAGTTTGGTAGTACTGCTTTAAGTAGAGGGTAGGCTTAGTGATTATCTGAAAGCATATTAAATCAGGGGACATTATATACTGAGGAAATATTAGATGTGTAATCATTTGTAATCTTAATGTTTCAGAACCCTGGGGTTATTAGTAAAACGACTGGAGAAAGGTGGAAAAGCTGAACAAGAAAACCTTTTTCATGAGAATGATTGTATTGTCAGGATTAACGATGGAGACCTTCGCAATAGGAGATTTGAACAGTAAGTGAATTTACTGTACAACGTATTGCTTTTTAAAATTTTAACCACTGCATATTGCAGTAATTTGAGGAAATAGCGTTTTAAAAACAAATTGTGTAACCTCTTCTTTTATGGTGGAAAGAAACAGTTTACAGTTTTAGAACATATTTCTTTTAATTAGTCAAGCTACAAAATGACAGGATAATTACTGCCATTAGAATATATATGACTTTTCAGTTGTCTGGTAAATTATGACTTGTTTCTTAAACATTATGGGACCCTCCTTCTTTTTCCTTCACCAGATGATAAAATGAGCCTGGTTTTATCTTGAAAAATCAATCATGGTTCTTGTTTGTATACATTTACAGTACTGCATGCTGCAAATCAGGGCAGCACGCAACCCTGTATGTTTAACATTTTAAAACATTTGTTATTTTCTGTATGTGATGACTAAAGACACTGTAAACACTGTAAACTGATGGTTCCCTGTAGAAATTTGTGAAGTTATAAATATTTGCTTAACAAGAGGCTGGAATTTGATGGAAGGCCAGAATTTTACACTAAGAGATGATGTGAAAACAGACTTTTAAGTGAAAACAGGTTATACTTGAAAGAGAAAATAGGTGACTGAAAATGTAGAGAAGAAAGGACAGATTTTGGAAGAGTATATCAGGAAAACATATAAGAACAGCCATACTGGGTCAGACCAGTAATCCATACAGCCCAATATCTTGTCTTCTGACAATGGCCAATGCCAGGTGCTTCAAGGAGAATGAACAGAATAGGTAATCATCAAGTGAGCCATCCTATCAATAGTTGAGAAATAGATCACTGAAGTTTTGTCAGAAGTAAATTTCCTTTTACTATCTAATATATTGTCAGCGAAGGGAATGATGTCTTAAACTAATAGTTGTGCACTAAGTATTTGTAATGCATTAGTTTCCATTAGTTCTAACCAGGATTGGGACGCCATTGTGCAGAATAATAGTTTAAAACAAAACAGAACAAAACCCCCCAAAATCCTATCCTCAAGAGTGTGTTTTAAGGCGGTGGTTTTCAGCCTTTCCATTTGTGGACCCCTAAAAAGCTTTGAATAGAGGTGTGGACCCTTTTGGAAATCTTAGACATAGTCTGTGAAGCCCCAGGGTTCTGTGGACCATTGGTTGAAAAGCACTATTCTAACAGCCTGATCAAAAACCCACTGGTACTGTGTGACTCTATGAAAATAAACCTTAGCATAAAGCAGCCATGGTAAACTAATGAACATACTCAGTTTTTTCATTTGTTTCAGCAGTATGTCTGTCAGCTCATGTTGCCTAATTAATGTCAGTAATTATGCTTGTAATGTCTTGTAGTCTGCCAGTCTTAATTTGTTAATTTTGCATTTATTCTGAAACCTAGAGCACAGCATATGTTTCGTCAAGCCATGCGTACACCCATCATTTGGTTCCATGTGGTTCCTGCAGCAAACAAAGAGCAGTATGAACAGTTATCCCAAAGTGAGAAGAACACTTACTACTCCCACCGGTTTAGCCCAGAATCCCAGTATATCGACAGCAAGAGTATTAACAATGCTGGACTTCATACATTACAAAGACTATCTAGGATGAGTAATCAGACAGAACAAACAGACTCTTACTCACAGCTACCTCATAGTGTGAATTCATCAGGGAAACCACCACTGGCCCTGGCTCCATCACCTCAAAAAGTTCTTTCTTCCGCTGCAAACAGCGGTTATAACACCAAAAAGATAGGCAAAAGACTTAATATACAGCTGAGAAAAGGTAAGGCGAATGTTTCTGAAGTTATTTATTTGGAGGATGTGTATATATAGTACAACGTTTTTGTATTTCTTTTTCTCTCTGTGTAAATGAAAGCCTAATGTAATATAAACAATCTGCTGGCTTGAGTTTGGGATGGCCATGTTACTCATAAGTGATGAAGTCATGTGAAAATTATGAGAGTTATCTCAAATAATAATGCTACTATGCCACAGTGCATCCTATTCTGCATTCAATATATACAACATGTTTTACAGAAAGTTATTTTTGAAACATTTTAAAGACTACTTAGTTACCATAAATCCTCTTAAAATGAGCATAGTTGGGGAGGAAAAATGTAACTTGAACATATTTTTTAAAACTTTCAAAAATAAATATATTCTGTATATAAAAATGTTGACTAAAGTCTACTATCTCAGTTCTCCTTTCAGTGGAAATAAGGGTTTCACATCCAGTTGAAAATTTGGGAATTTCCTCTATTTAATGGTATAAAGCTGTTATTTCTTACTCTGAAGGTCTGTGAGATATTCATCTGGATCACTGACTGATATAAATTCTGATATTTCTCATACTGAGCCTTAGGATATTGTAACTTGAATCTGAAGGTAATCCAGTTTGAGGGAGAGAAAAATTACTATATTTGTATGTGTGCATGCACAAGCATGTATTGTAATACGTATATATCTGCATATAGAGAGACAAGGTAGGCGAGTTAATATATTTTCTTGGACTAACTTCTGTAGGCAAGAGAGACAAGCTTTCAAACGTACACAGAGCTCTTCTTCAGGAAGCTTGTCTCTCTCACCAATGGAAATTGATCCAATAAAAGTTATTACCCCACCTATCTTGTCTCTCTCAAAGCCTGGAACTGACATGGCTACAGCAGCACTGCGTTTTTATAGAGAGAGAAATTATATAGTGTGTGTAGAGCAGTCACCATTAGAAATCAGTATTTGTAGGTAGTTACCACCGTGTTATCTTTGAGATACCGCAGTTATTTCATTCTACTTCAAATAGGAGCTAATGTTTTTGAGATGCCACTGTGCTATCACTGTTGGCAAATGATGGGTATTTAATGACAATGCATACTACAGTCTTTGTGGTTAAAGCAAGTGAGTTCAAGGCAAGATACATTGCATTCAATAAGGATAAATGACATTGGAAAGTATGTGGGAAACAGCCTACCATAGTGAAAGAATATGCAATATCTCTTTGCTCTGTTTTACTTTGGCTTCATGTAAAAGGTTATTTGTTTAGTGTTAGATTTTTAATTAATAAAAATGATTTCCTTCAAAGGATCTGAAGACAGAGTATGCTAAAGGGTAAAGATATATTGTGGCTTTATAATTACCAGATTAGCAATTTTCTTTCCAAGATTATGCTCCCTTTTCTGTGAACTTCACATGAACTACCAGATTGCTTGTTTCTGGTTACTGAATTTTAAGCTCTACAAACTTGAATGACATAAGGCTGAACTGACAGCTTGCTTCTGTTGCTGATGCTCCTTCAGAAACACTTACGGCTATCAGCTGAAGACAACTTGGTTGGAAAAATGTTGTTGGCTGAGTAAGGAATCACTGTACTTACAGAAATGCCCTCAATCACGACAATGATTTTACCAATTTTTCGTCTTTAATGGAATGGATAAATAGGAAGCCTAGGAAAATATCACTGGGGTATCATATACAAACATCTAATTTTCTTACTCAGGTGAAAAATATAGATGATTCACATAGCTTGCACAACACCAACAATAATTAAGATTACATAAATGTTGGCTGGAGGAAATAAGTATTTTATCACAAAGCAATTTTGATATCGAAGATGCTTAAAAAAAGAAAACAAGAATATCAGCTTTTAATTTGCTAGAGCAGATATTCTTGAGCTGTGGCATGTGGCTTGCTTTCTGGTGCCTTGCAGAGAGATGGCTGGTCACCTGATGCTAACTCTTTCCTTTATGTTCCACCTGTAAATACCGCATTAGAGGCAGCAAGAAAGACAATGAACATTTTCCTAATGTAATTTGGCCATGTAAGCTGTTGCTGTAATTGCCACAGGGATGCTGCAATCGTGTACGTGAGGGAGAGTTGGATCTTAAGATGGGAAAGGGTGGAGGTCCACAAGGCAATCAGTCTAGGATCATGGTCTATGTTATAAAAATGTTTGAGATGCCCCTGTACTAAGGAAAACCATTTTAATGTGTTTTCAAATAAAAGAAAAAAATACAATAAGCGCCCATACTTAATTAATTTAACTCAGTTTCATAAAAAAGGCCTCTGAGTTCAGTCTTTGAAAATGCTACCTAAAATGTATCAGAAGTGTTCAGTTTCATTTCTAATAGATGGCTTTTGTGAGAGGATTTGCTATGTAGAGATAGCTCATGAGTCAAATTGTAAACAGGTATGCATAATAATTTAGCATACTTTATTATAAGCGTGCTAACCTAGTATAAAATGCATGCATATATAAAAGATTCCTCTTTAACATTGTTTTCATTCATTCATTAATAACCACTGTGGAAAGATGCATGTCTCCCATCTTGATTTTCACTTGATTCCTTTGAGAACATAGATATGGAGCAGTATGGAGCAAAGTGTTAAGTATATCCCCATGTACTTTATTATAAATATGAATGAAATAGGGACATTGTTTGTCTTTCATTATTTCTAATGAAGAGTGTTGTTTTAATAGAGGTTGTAATAGAAACCTAATGAATCCATGTTCTTTTCTGCTAACAGACAGCAGTTATTTTAGCAATTAATAAATTCACCCTTAGATTAAAAATTCTTTGTGGGGTGCATTAAACGGCATACATATATGTAAGGCTTCAACTTGAAAGTAACTTCTGATTTAATCAGTGCATTCTGAATCATGTAAAATGTGGGAATTGACTTTTCAACATAAAGAGAGAGACCTTTATTAAAGCTGTGTTTTTACATATTGCGTGAGCTTTGTCAAGAAAAAATGACATAATAGGACAGCCCTGTAGTACTTGCTTCCATAATCATGATTTCTTAATATTTATTGCCATTTTGGCATTTTCAAATAACCTGATCTTTTATAGGCATTAGCTGCTTAATAAAGTCAGAAGAGAAGGTCAGTAATATGTTTCAGTCAACGCAGAATGTTTGTTGGCTTTTCTAAATGAAAATTGATATCTATTTAAAGGTCAGGGCCTGAACTTTTAGCATACAGATTTAGGGGTTATTGCTGATATTCTAATACTATTGAGGTTTGCATTGCAGTCATTCTTCATAGTTTTCATACAAGTTAAGACAATATGAGGAATGACAACCAGCTTGTATTATTTATTTATGTTTTACTGTATATCATAATTTACAATAATTCTAAGCAAGAAATGAAATAGAGAAAACTCTTCCCAGATGAGAAGTAGAGAGAATATGGCCACTTTGTACAACACTCAAAATCAGCCAGACTTTGATCTCATTTACACCAGCAGAGATCTAGAATAACAGCTTTTGAAGAACTACTCTGGATTTAAGCCAGTGAAACTGAGAAAAATCTGCCTCAACAGTTATAAATAATGAACTACGAAAAAAATTCCATGAGTCTCATTTTTCATCTGTTTATTAGCCTATAACATTTAGCGCACTAGTCCCTAAAGCATTCAAAGGACTGCTTTTAGTCAGGCGTCACACATCACTCAGAGTTCAAAAACATTAATGTTAAACAATGAGGAGTATTTTAAGATTGCTCTGGAGTAGAATGGCTTCATATCAGGTGAAGGAACTGTTGCTCCTCCAATATCTTAATATTCAGAGCATTAATTCATTTGGGCTTGAAAGAGCTTTTTGTTTAGGTTTAGTAAATATAATACTAATAATACTTAATAAAATGATAAACAGAAAATCCTATATTTAAAGTGGATATAGAGAAAAAAACAAGTTTAGTTTTAGTGTCCTAACCTGTCTATAAATCAACCATGATAAAGAGAGTCTTTCAAAAAACCAAAACATTTAGCCAGAAGTCAGAAATTCACGATTTGTTTTGTTATTGTAGCCAAAATGGGAATCCAACTTGGATAAACCTACCTGCCTCTCTTATGTGATAGGTTTGACCTAGTTAATTTGGTTTTTAGATTTTTCTAGCTCAGACTTCAAGAGTTTATGTTTGTTTGGATTTTTTTGGTTTGCTGCTATATCCTGAATTCTATTCTTGAGCCCTGACCTTGAAAATAATTATGTACAGACAGACTTCTGCAGCTGTTTAGCTCTCAGTTGAAACTGTGGGGCTCCAGAAAGTCATAATGGCTTTGGGCAGGACTGTTTGAAGGATCACAGCCTAGTTTTTAATCACGCAAAATGCCACTGCACCCTAGATTTTAGGCTTATTTGCAACATGTGGAGTATATATCCACTATGGTTAAAGTGTAAAAACTGTTAACTGTTTTTTATGATAGCTTCCTTTTTCACACCTACTTTTCTGAGGTAAAACAACAGAGTCATGTGGCACTTTTAAAGACTAAGATTTATTTATTGCATGAGCTTTCGTGGGAGAAAATCCCTGACGAAGTGGGATTTTCTCCCACGAAAGCTCATGCGATAAATAAATCTGTTAGTCTTTAAAAGTGCCACAGGCTCTGTTGTTTTTCTGCAAGAGTCTAACACGGCTACCTCTTTGGAACTTTTCTGAGATAGTCATCTTTTGGGCTAAAGGTTCCATGGTAAAAATTTCAAAAGTGACTTTGGCTTCTAATTCTCAATAGGACTTAAATATCCTAAGTTACTGAGAAGAAGTTCAGGAAATAGCATTTTCCTCTGGTGAAAAAAGAAATTATAACTACTAATTTTTACCAAACAAAAATGGCTGAAGTTCAGTACTGGAATGGTCATAGTACTTATTTAGGGATAGTGGGATGCTGAAACCTGCAAAGGTAAACAAACATGCAGTTAATTTTTGTAGCTACCTTGATTGCAAATGCCATTGCAGAAATTTCAGAGGTTTCTAACTGACCATTTGCGCATGCCATTATTCTGATTGTGCATGTTCAGTTCTGAAAGTATGGACTGCAAAAACCACTTGCCGTCTAAAATTGTTTGGATCGTTTTAATGTAGTTCCCTTTTGTGACATTACAACATGCATTTTCTCTGCCTGGTTCTCCAGGTGTAGGGTAGACTCTTACAAACCATACATCAGCATATAGACCGCATGGATGATGAAGCAATTAACCTATCTGTCCCAAGAATGGTTCCAAAGAGAGGAAATTACATGGACCTGAAGGAGCCCATTTCTCTACCTTGTCTGCTGTACAATGTGTGGCAGTCCTGCATGGATTGTTTTTAAATGTCCCCACATGTTTTATGTAGTTTAAGAACAGGACTTGTATCCCCACCATTTAATTTATAATTCACCTTTGAGCTGTCTTCATCTCTGTGCTGCAAGTGGATTTTACCCAGCTCTTTGCTTCCTTGGTCCCTGCCCTTAACAAATTGCAACTTGTATTTAAAAACCAAAGAAAGAGTGAGGAGTATAGCAGTCAATATCGCAGTCTCATCATCTGAATAGCTAGTACTCTTTTTAACTTCCAGCAGACAAAACAGGAGGAAAATCAATTTGATGCAAAGCGCAAAGAGCATTCACTGCAACAATGTATCATTTTTTATTGTTCTCAAGCACTTATAGCCAAAAGAAGATGGAAGCCAGGGGGGTGGAGGTGGGGGGGTCCAGGCAAGCCCATTTATATACAGTGGGCGAGAATAGTTAGTGGATTAACAGTGCCCGAAGTTCCTGCGTAACGGTAACACAAAGACTTTTTTCAAGTCAAGAGAAACACATTCAGACCTTTGCTGGAAAGCCGATTCCTGAGCTGACTAGCTTCTATTTGCATACCACATGTGGCCATTAACCGATTCTTGTTTTTAGGCCCAGTGTAGAACCAGCAGAGCCAAGCTGTAGATTTTGGTTCTGGGTCCCATAATGGGCTGTCTCTTAGGTATGCAATAAAATGTCTAAACTTTCGTTTGACATTGCTGGGGAGAACGCTGCTCAAGCCTGGGTCTGAAGAAGTGGAAAGCATGAGGTTTGTAGCTTCCAGGTTTGTACAAAAAGCTCCAATGCAAGTGAAGCTAAATTTGTCAATATTAGTATAGTCTTTTCACCCACCAATTGTTGATGAGCTATGTCAGCTATAGGTGTGCCACTGTGGGGGAAGTATTGCTCAGGTACAAGACATTAAGGAGGTCTTGCCTTTCTCTATAGGTATCTGTCCTTTCCTAGTTCCTACGGAAAATCAATGATGAACAGTGTTAAATGAAGCCTGAGGTCTTGTTCCATTTACAGCCATAGTCTAGAAGTCTCAGAGGGAACAGAAGGAGCTAGAATTTAAAATTAGTACTTTTGAACTCTCCTGCATAACCTGTAAGATGGCAGCGAGTCATCTACTCTTATCCTTATGCCATATGTGATCCATAATGATGACAGTATCTGGAGCTGGTAAAAAGGATACTCAAGAATACAGATATGCCAGAGAACCTCACTGAGACTGTGAATAACACTTAAGAACACTGCTTATCCCCCAAGGACTGATCCTAGGAAAAGTGAAAGGCTAACCCCTACATGGGGAGGTATCAGAAATTTTGTGGCCCAGGTTCCTGCCATTCCTGTACCAATCTCCCAGGTCAAAATAATGCTAATCCATATAAAGGAAGAAATTTTCATTACACTATCCATTCAAATAATACAGTATAATGTAATAGTGGATTTTTTTTCCATTTGAATTTTACCAGCTTCCCACTGCCCAAAAAAGAACCCCCCAAACAACCAAAGCTTTCAAGCTGCTGTTCACTGTTTCAGTTGAGAAGGCTGTTCTGAACAATTAGTCCTTTCTTACCCTTCTCACCCAGTTAATTTCCCTTTTTGAATTCATCATTGAGCTTGCTGTTTGTCATCCCATGGGTAACTTGACTCTAGAATGCTTATTCAGCATTGCACATGAGATAGAAAGGAAGCTCCAACTTGTCAAGAAAGCTGCTGATGTTATCAAGAGAAGCTTGGGAATTTGAATTACACAAATCAGTAGGGTAATTTCTAAATGCCTCATTAATTTCAGTATCATTAAGTGTAATTTGATCATCTTCAGAAACAGCAGCTATAGAGGGAGACATGGAATCACCCTCGTTCAGTAACTTAGCCATTTCCTGGCTTTGTCTTTGAAATTTTTAAAAAAAGATTAACTTGAAGCTTACAGAGCTTAGCTGAAATGGAAGATAATCATGTAACGATCCTAAGGGTCAGTCCATGCTGTCATTGGTGTAACCCCATAAAAGTAAATTCGAGGGTGACTGGGTGTGAGAATCAAATTGTCTTGTGTTGATGATTATGGGGTGTCAGCTCAGTAAAACATGTATTTGTAAGGGGGGAAAAATCTCATCTTCTCCCTCAGCTTTCTTCCCACTGTCACTCTGTTTTGACTATTGACGTGTCCAGTTTCTTTTGTCCTTTAAAAATTTCAGCAGTATCTTTTCTTTGGACCTTCTGGGTGCCATTGGAGCCTGCCCTATGTTTGTACTGTGTCTTTATAAATAATAATATGATGTTCAATTTTACTTCTAACAACTAAATACACTCAGTATCTTTCAGCAGCAGGGAGGTATTGATTCTCCCAGGTCACCTGAGGAATGCACATTTCTACTGCCAAGTTGGCTGAGATATATATATATAGCATAGATAACTGAATCAATTATATGGGCACAAAGGAAATAATTGGCATAAAATCCATCCAGCCATGTGTATTATTATCTTGAGTTGAACATGTACTAGTAATGTCCAAAGTTTATCAAACTCTTTGTTCCCCCAAACTGTACCCCAAGGGGTAGGTTCGTGTGGATTCACCAGATGCAGTCAAAGACCATTGAAAAGATGGATGATTTTTATTGAATGCCAGGGTGAATAACCCTAAGCAAGCAAAGCAAAGTAATAAGTGGTGAGAGCTTATGACCCTTCAGCAGCCAGCAACCCCTGATGACTGTGGATGACCCCGAGGAGGTTCCCAAGGCACCTTGGTCCTAGGTTACCAAGACAGCCTCGTCCATGGTCTACAGCAAAGTGCACAGCTCCTCAGTGGGTATGCTAACATATAGCATTTCAGAAAAAGGTGGGGTGATCAAGCCCGCTTTCCCTTCACACGCTCAGGCTCAAGGCCGAGGTAACTTGAAGGAACAAATTAAAAAAAAAAAATCACAGCCAAGCCTTGCAAAACAGCAAAACACCTTATATGAGGCCCCAGCCGGTTCCCACAGGAGACTGGCTCCAGCTGGTGCTTTGGGCATGAAGCCCAGCATCAGTTCATGGTTGGGGTGCTCATGGGGGGAGACTCTGAGTGCCAACTAGCTGTCTGTCCATCACAAAATCTTCCTCTTTAGCCCTACACCCTTGAATTACATTTGGAATATATGAGTTCTGGTTAAAAACATTAAATGCCCAATAGACAACAATGGTCAAAAATACAAAAAAATAAAAATAAAAATAAATAAATCTGCTTAGACTGGACAAAGAAAGTGCTCACCAACATGTTATCAACTGCAAATACAAATAACCTGACAAATGCAAGAACAACTCTGGCAAAATGTCACCACATTTCTTCCTGCCCTTTCAGAATTTACTGTTGGAAAACATACTGCTTTTTATACTAGCATGTGATCGTCACACTAAAAGATATCCCAAATTTCTTCAAATGTATACATTTTCTCCCACCCCTCCTTTTTTTTTTAACCTGGATTTCTTAGGCCATTAGGAAAGTCCAATATAAATTACCAAATAACCATCTTGACTATAAGGGGAAGCATAGAGCTTTTATAAAATAGCCTAGCAAAATGTACCCTAAAAATATACCAACATAGGTATAAAAACTGCAGACCAACTTCGGGTAGAGTAAGATTTTATTTCCTGTTTAAAAAAATATAATCACTAAGTCTGGCTTGTGCAATGTGTGGCCCGTGGGCCAGAATCTGGCCTGCCATGGGCTCTTATCTAGCCCGTGGAGCTGCCACAGGCACATGGGAGCTGGCTGAGCTGGGGCCGGGCTGGGGCTGTTTGAAATCTCTCACCCTACACAGCCCAGGCATGTGTCTGGGCTGCGCAAGGTGGGGAAGTGAAATGCAGCTGTGTGGGCTGCTGTGCAGCCACAGTGAGTGTAGGCAAGGGGCTAGTTGGGGGAGAGGAGGAGGAAGCTGAAGTCGGGTGTAAGGGGGAAAATGGGACCCAGGCCCCGCTGGAGGTGCTGGGTGGAGGGGGTGCTGCGAGGGAGGAGTTGTGGCTGGGGAGCCATAGGCGGAGGTGCCAGGAGAGGAAAGGGGAGCCATGGGTGCTCTCTACTGGGGCAGAGGGGGGGATGTGCCAGGGAGCTGGGTGCACGAGGTGCCCAGGGGAGGGGAATCTGTGGGGCAGGAGGGGCCAGGGTGTGCTCCATACTGCAGAGGGGCCAGGCCATGGGGCCCAGTGTCCCTGCATGCTTGGGGAGTTGTAGGGGAGCCGGGCTCTGCTCCATTCCGGGGAAGAGAGGACGCAGGGGCTAAGCGCTGCTCCATGCAGCGGAGAGGGGCCTGTTGCTCCTCCATGCTTGGGGGGAGGAGGAACTGGGTGACGCTCCGTGCCAGGGGAAGGGGGAGCTGTGGGGCGTGAGGGTCCAGACCGTATGCCCCACTACCCCTGCATGTGTGGGTGGATGTGGGGAGCCGGGAGCTCTCCATGCTGGGGAGGGAGGGCTCAGGCTAGGCGCTCGTCTGTGTCCGGGGAGGGAAGAAAGGGCTGCGGGGGTTGGGCACTGCTCCATGCTAGAGGTGGGTCCAGGCGGAGAACTGGTGTTCCTCCGGACTGGGGGTGGAGGGAGGGGCTGGGAAGCCAAGTGCTGCTCCGTGGTAGGGAGAGGGGGAGCTGGCCACAGCATGGTGCTACGCAGGAGGGGGGGGAGCAGCTGCTGCTAATGCCCAGCACTGTGAGCTGCTTGTGGGGAGAGGGGGAGGGAGCGCCGCAAGCCACAGGTGAGGAGGGAACTGCATCCCTGCACTGCCACCCCATGCTCCTCTGCCAACTACCTCACCCCCTCCTGCCCTTTCTTGCCACCTTGCCCTGCTCTCCACATTTTCCCTGGCATGCCGTAAACACTGCAAAGGAGAACTAGTGAAATATCAATCCCCAACCATAGGCTTCTGCACGTCATCTTCATACTCTTGGAACAAAGTGAAGAACTGTAGAAAAATTTTGCAAGATCATTAACATATTAGTATTTGCTAAAGAAAATATGGTGGCTGTGGGATTTATATATTTTTCCATCTTTCCAAGTAAAACATTGGTAAATGTTGTAGTGTTCTGGGAAAGTGGATGATGATTTTCAAACTGTCGTCATAAATACCTGAGACCCATAGGGCTGAGGGAAGCAAATTTATTTCATGTTAAGTTAGCAAGTAACAGTTGCTCTTCTCCAAACTTGCTGAACAATGTCAGTCATATACTCATACTTATGGATTTATGGACATCAAAGTATGTTTCTTTGTTTTGTGCAGGAGAGTTAAGTTTTAGGGAGTTGTAATTTTTTGCACCTCCTCTCTTAACCTATTTCTTTCTACAAAGAACATCCTGAATATTCCAGAAAAGACAGTGTTCTTTCTAGCCAGCACAGTTTTTTTTAGGGTTTATTGCTTTCTAATGGCATGTTTTGAGTGGTGGCTGCCATAAAGTAAGATTCCAGTTCCTGTTTATAAAAGTCTTATTCTTTTAAGCCCTTTAGGCAATGATATTTATTGAAGGAAATGTTTTATGGCTAAGTTTTAGAAAATTGTAACTGGTAATTCTTTGTGCTTTAATTAGTGAGCATCTAATTTGAAATTCTTTAGAAGAACCTGATTTTCAGGAAGTGCTGGGCATCAGCCTTCTCATGATTTGGCCTCTGTGGCTATGTCTAGACTGAAATAAAAGACCTGAAGCTGGCCCTGGTCAGTAGACTAGGGCTCCCAGGGCTCAGGCTGAAGAATTAAAAATTGCTTTGAAGATGATCAGGCTGGAGCCTGGGCTCTGGGACCCTCCTGCTTCATGGGGTCCCAGAGTTTGGGCTTCAGCTGGAGCCTGAACATCTGCACAGCAGTTTTACAGCCCAATGACCTTGAGTTAGTTGACATGGGCCAACTGTGGATATTTTAGTTACTGAGTAGATGTACCCAGTAAGATGTTTCAAGGAGTCTCTATGTCTTAAAAATCAGTCCTTGGTTCTGAAATCTTGGCCATTGCAATTTGTTGATCTTTTCTGCTGAAGCTGATATTTAAGAATTTTATGTAAGAAAATATATTAAATCCACTTTTGTATCTTAAATTAATTCATACATATGTTAATTAATTCATACAAAGATTATTTTATAATTTATAAAATATGTCTCTGGGTTCACTTACAAACATATGCACCAGTGTCAACTAACTTGGACTCCAAGTTGGTTTTAATATGTCTAAATATCACCCTACTCACTCAGAAAAGTAGAGTAAATAGATGCACATGACACTGTACCCTGAAAGTCTACAAACTCAGGCTTTGCTTCAGACAGATTCCAGGTTGCACACCCTCCACAGAGAATACTACATTTATCTTTTTGAAAGTTCAGATCTAGGGACTGTTAACAGGGGCTCCCATCTGATCACAGTTACTGAGGGAGAGCTTGTCTCTAAAATGACTAGGAATCAAACCACACGGAACAGTGTAAGCCTAAGATGAAGACAACATCTTTCTCAAACAGCTGAAAGCTCAATTGTTGCTTATCTACATTCTTCACTAGATGAAAAGTTCTGAATGGTCATCAGAGATAACCCCAACATTCCACCGTTGGGTTGTCTAATGTTGAGGTCACAAACCCACTCGTGACTGTGTGACAGTTGAAATAAAAAAGAAATAAAATTATTTAACAGCTTAGTGGAAAAAATTCTTTCTAGCCTCCATTGCTGCTTGTGAATACAGGAGTTGGTAGGACACTAAATCATCCCTGTGGTGTCCATCATATTGATTAGTTCTGGGTGTGCGTCCTTTGTAACAAGAGTAGACCTCACCTGCTGTACCCTCTCGTTATTTTCTCATACCTCCCAGGATTCCACTTCCAACTTTTCAAAATTGAGCTTTAGCTAATTTTAGCCAGGCAGAGAAACTGTAATAATTTGTGTCCAGTAAAAGAGACATTAATCTGAGTGCAGTCTCGTTAACAATGAACAGTTTCACTGTCTTCCTTAGAGGCATCATGTCGACGTTGAACACAGTGTAAAATAGCATGGAACCCTGTAGTAGCCCACATCAGAGTGTCTTCAGGGCAGATGAGCAATTGATAATGCATTCAGAGGCTTCTCAGAGCGGAAAGAATGGAACTGCTGAACTGTGATTCCATCCATCACTGCCAGAGTCCATAGATGAGTTGACAAAAACCTCCTGGTCAACAGTAACAAACTGCTGATATTGCTAAAGGAATCATAATAGAGGGAGAGTGCGTTATTGACCAATGAAATCAGTAAACTCTTTGAACTAAACCAAGGACAAAATCCAGACTGACAAGGGGGAAGGAAGTCAAAGGAAACCAGATCTGTTTTGCCCTACTTCCATCTCATTCACCTTAATCAAAAGTGGAAGGTTGGAGATATAGCAATGAGTAGAAAATTCTCAATTAAAAAGTTTCATGAGAAAGGGCCCAACAGTCCCTTGTGTCAGAAGACTGGGGCCCTAAGTTTAAAATTTGTGGTTATTTCCAGGTATCAGGTTTTCACATTTTCTGTGTAGCATGGTTATGCATTATTTGTATGTCTTCTGTATGTATTTATCACAGACAGACAATACTGGTGACAGATGAATTCATTTTGCGTGGTTGAATCAATATGCAATACAATTAAATGAATATGCACATTTCATACAAATGATAATGATTTATGTGGTTTATACAGGTACAGAAGGCTTGGGGTTTAGCATCACTTCAAGAGATGTTCCTATTGGTGGCACAGCTCCAATTTATGTAAAAAACATCCTTCCAAGGGGTGCAGCTATTCAGGATGGGAGACTAAAGGCTGGAGATCGACTTATTGAGGTGATGAAACATAGTATAATATTTCTCTAGTTCCGAAAGCTCCCTCTGTATTTTATACTGAATTGGTGGATTAGTTCATTACCCGTATGATTTAACAGGAACTGTTCTTTGCCTTCTTGGGGTCCCAGTTCTCTCATTGGCTTCCCACTTTCTCCAGATATGTTGCTGGGTTGGTCAATGGCTGCACCTTGTCTCCATCCATTCTGTGTGCCTACATTGGACCTGCTAGGTGCATACCCTATGGATTCAGAGAATTTGGGGCAATGCCTACTTTTCTGTGTAGGGCACATAATTTTTTTTCCACAAAGTTATTTGTAGGGGAATAAAATCACAGGAACATTTTGATCATTCATTTTTATAAAATCTCAATTTCTATAAGACACAAATTTTGGTTTGAAATAATTGTTCCTTTAAGTATATAGATAAAACAAATGACATAGGTCTCTTGATGTATTAGAATAATAAGATCTACCCCCTTCTTTCCTTTTAAAGGTGCAACTAGTCTTTGAATGCGGGGAAAGGGTGGTTGCTGTCCTCTCCTACTAGAAAGGTGTTGAAACACGGCAAAGGGAAAAAATGAGAAATCCTCTTTTTTTTATTTTAATGGGTATTTTGGGAGGGCTGGGGGATTTGAAAGCTAATTTTTTTGCTCAATGTTGAAAATTGGAGTGCTTTTGCTTTGGCATATAGTCTTCCAGTCTCAAGTGCTGTTTGCTGATTTTTGTTTTATGTGGCCTTTAGGGTATAAGGATTGCATTTGTAATGGATGACACGGGCCCAGCAGTTCTGAAGTCTGAAGTTCTTTTATAGTTCCTTCAATGCAAATAAATTAGAGGAAAAATCACAATAGATAGGACAGGAAGGGCCAGAGAGAAGATTGGAAGAAAGAAATAACAAAATAGAGCACCACAGCTATTGGAGAGAAGCAATAACAGAGTAAATAATGAGAGAGAGCAAATCAAAGTGTGTATTTCTTGTTAGATAGAAGAGTCATTTAAAAATAAATACCTGTTACACTTTCAAGTTTACCTGAATTCTCTGCTGTTGATCCCCTCTGCTCCTGCAGATGAGATCGTTGTAGTGTCATATTGCTTCTCTTAGCAGATTCACATTCTGTCACTTCTGATATTGAGTTTAAGTAAGATGTTCTGGTGTCAACAGTCATCTTGAGCCAACTTTTTCTTTTAGCTATTGGCCCAAATTTGTCCCTAGTGTAACTTTATTAATTAGATTGGGAGACAGATTTTGGCCTAATATCTTTATTTAGATTAATTACCATTTCCAAAATGAGTTCTCTATCCTCTTTCACTCCTGTTCACTAAGATTTCTTTTGACACTTCTGCACTTGATAACACTACATTTAACATTTGCCTTCTCTAGAGTCAGGAGGTTGACCAAGTTTCTTTTTAAATATGACTATGCACTGGTATGCAAATCCTTTGGTAGAGAATGCCATGTAAGTAGGACAGATAGCCTTGCTTCTCTGAGTGCATGTGGGAGGATGCCAGGAGCTTAGAGCTGACCCTGGTCACTAAGGAACTAGTTATTCCCCCTTAGAGTATACTTAATTGAAAGGGGGTGTGCAATGGCTTAATTAAGCAGGTGGCTAAGCTAGTAAGAACAATCAACCCATCAGAGGGGAATAGTTAAAGGAAAGGAAGGAAGTGGTAGGAATAAATGGTAAATTCTCAGATTGGAAAAGGGTAGCTAGTG
>ML685840.1:14167143-14229063 GCA_007922175.1 Pelusios castaneus | reverse complement strand
ATGGACCTCTGGTCTGACCCAGTACGGCCTTTCTTATGTTCTTATGTTAAGTGCAAGCGGAAGAGGCTGGAGGGGGCCAGGAAATACAGAATCTCAGGATGAACAGATTTTTCCTTCTGTCCCCAGAGAGTTTATGTCCACTTGTATGTTGCTGCACAAAGCTGTACTAAAAACTAATGCACTAGTGCTTTTAAACTTGGAAAGCATCCTTGGGGTGGAGAAGTGAGCCCCATTATATTACCATATATACATAATATAATAATTTAAGAAGCTGATAAACCAAAGAGCTTTTTCTAATACACAGCATTCCTGCCATTTGTTCATTCCTGACTCTAGGTATTTTGCCTCCTTACCCATTTCTTTCTTTCTTCCAAAAGCCATGGTTTCACTCTCTTCTTGCTGTTGTCTTTTCTCAACATGTGACTCACTTCCTTATACCAACACAACAGCTAAATAAAAATTTCCCAAGCCTCTTACCATTTTCAATTTGCTGATCCACCAACCTTTGGAAAAGATTAAGAAAGCTGAAACTGACCAGATTTTACAAATTTGATTTTTCTAATTTGTTTTGTGAGCAGTAGAACAAAGTGAAGCCAACAATACCTCTTGTCAATTTCACTTTGAAGTTTATTCAGGTGTTGAGCAGAGTATCAAGGGAGGAGGTAAGAAGCAAAGGCTGTCAGCCTGCCAGAGCAGTAGGGTTTTGCATACTACCCTGATAACATATTTATCTCTGGCTTCTTACTTTTTTATAAAGTCTACTTTCAAAACCTCAGAAAACATGTTTCAGATATATCCACTGTCCAGCCTCTTACATGTCCGTGTAGGGAATGCTAATTTCAAGCAGAAGCTTGGCTCTCCAGCTTTCCTGTGAGATGCTGCATCAGTATGTTGTTTAGTAAAAGATTTAATTGATGTATAATAGTAGTTGTCATTATCAAATATCGGTTTAAATAAAATGTTTCATAAATTCACATTAACATCACATCTTTGAGGCAATTAAAAATTCAATGTTCTTTAATAATTGTAACATTCTTCATAATTTGGGTGAAAAACACAGGTGAATATGCCAGCATTTTATT
Organism: Pelusios castaneus; assembly: GCA_007922175.1. NCBI lineage: Eukaryota > Metazoa > Chordata > Testudines > Pelomedusidae > Pelusios > Pelusios castaneus. The sequence goes on along the minus strand of ML685840.1, from coordinate 14,227,981 downwards.
TGAATTTTGGCTATGTAGTAGTTTAAAAAAAAACGTTTTCAAAGGTAGCTCCCACTCCCATTTAAAGTTAATGGTCGTTAAGTTCCTAGCTCCCACTTTTCTCTTTGAAAATCTCATCCTCCTAAAATACATGTGGGAATCACCCATAAAGCCCTCAGTACCAGCAGGCAAGGACTTACAAGAATATCCTGATCTTGGAATGTATATTCTGGTTTGTCAGAGAATAACCTACGGGGTCTTAAATGAAAGCCATGGTCACAGTAGTCTTTCATGTCATAGTGAAATGTATGTACAGATGCTAGATGCAAGAAGTAATGTATCTTTGCTAAAAATATGTTTCTAAAATCTGTATTAAAGCAGAATTGAAAAGCTAGTTTCTGCCCAACAAAGAATGTTTATTCACCTGTCTTTGTTGGTCCTCATGTAAATTAAGCATTGTAAGTTAACACAATAGGGAGTCATTTACATGCAAAGTCAGCTGCAGGAGGTGAAATCAGCAGGAAGGCAGCATGCTGGAGAATTAACTAGAGATTGGTGGGGGTGGTAGTGTTGTCCTGACTCAGAGGGATAAATCGTGAACTTTGGGGAATGTCATATTGCCAACCCCAAACGTTCAAAAGTCATGTAATAGATCTGGTGTTCTGTTTATTTGCCTTTTACTTTTTGAGTCTTTAGGGTGTTTATTTTTTTTAAAGAATGATGCAGAAATCATCACGTATCCATTTGACTTAGTAGTTGGGGCTTTAAGGAAAACAGCAATTATCACAAGATTCATGACAAAATCATGAGAGTTGGCAACATTAGTAATATGAGGGGAAGGCAAGGAAAAAAGGAACACACTTTTATCCTGTGCCTAGAAAGTAATCGAGTAGTGTGATTACTTTAATGAAAACAAGATCACAACCAGCCTTGGTTGAAATGTTACAAGGGATACTTGGGGTTAGAGAAACTTACTTAGAGCAGTGATTCTCAACCTTTTGCAGTCGTGAGACACTTGGCAGCGTATCGTGACCACACAGGACACACTGGCCCACTCCCGCCAGGCTGAATCTAGCTGTCTTCCCGGCTCTCCGCAACACACTTACCGCTGTGTGGTGACACACTAATGTGTCCTGACACAGTAGTTGAGAACTGCTGACTTAGAGTATGTCTACACTGCTGGCTCTGTGGGGATCGATGCAACATTGATCAATCCCAGATGAACTCTTTGACCTACACTGGTAATCTGCTTCCCTAAAAGAAGTAAGACTGGGCTGACAGGAGAGCATCTCCCATTGACGCAGCTCCATGAAGACGCCGTGTTACATAAATGTAAGCATGGCGATGGGAGATATACGAGCTACGATACGTAGCTTGTGTATCTCCTGTCAACGGCTTGTGGCAGTGTAGATCAGGCCTTAGACTGAGGTTAGCCTCTTAAGTTTAGATACAAAGGATTGTATTATGATTTTGTTTTTATATGTAACCCTTCTGTTTCCATTATCTTTATGATAGCTTAAATTCAGAACTTTGATAATAAATTTAGGATTGGTTTCACTAGAAATGTATCTCAATGCTGGAGTAATGAACAAGCAGCTGATCTTCTGTTCAACCATTCAAACTATTATGTATACTGTTCTATTGGAAGCAGCATATCTGCGTGTTCAGTGGATAAGGGGTTGAACTCTACAGGGAATGCTTCAATGGGGCTCTAAAATTGAGATGCACCTATAGTTACCCTGCTGGACAAAATCAAGGTTGGATAGGGCAGGGGAGATTGTTTGGGGTGGCTAACAGGCTGGAGGTGTCAGGGAGGTGCTCCCCAGTTAAGCATAAGCAAGTCCCGCTCTTGGAGACAGTGGGTAACAAAGTGATGCCCACCCCTGGGAACCCCAGGAACTTTCATAGGAGAGGCTTCCATCGCTGCCACACACATTGTTATCTGTACTCGAGTATAAAGAGGGTTGTCAGTGTGACATCTTTCTTGAGCATCTCTTTCTCTTGACTGCTAGATATCGTCATTAGGAATGAAAGACCGTAATGGAGCAAACTTGCTCCTAGTGATTACATTAACAAAACTCCCATTGACTTGAATAGAGGCAGACGCAGAGTCATTATGTTAGTTCCTTCTAAATTCGTAAGAGAGTTTGGCCTGCAAGTGAATTGTGCAGTGTGATGGGTATAGTAATATTTTCTAATGTTGGAGTCTTAACTGTTTTAAATTATTTGTCACAGGTAAATGGAGTCGATTTAACAGGCAAAACCCAAGAGGAAGCAGTCTCCCTGCTGAGAAGCACCAAGATGGGAGGGACTGTGAGCCTTTTGATTTTCCGTCAGGAAGAAACATTCCATCCAAGGGAACTGGTGCGTAAAACAGAGAACATCTAGGAGATTTTTAGATTATTTAAGCAAATGGTCTGGTCCTGATGCCTGCTGGTAAATGCATGTGACCAGAAATGAAGACAAGAAAATCAGTGTTTTCTATTCTCTGATCATGTTAATTTTATAGAACAGGGTTTTTTTCTAAATTTGGGCTTGGAATTGGACATTCACTATAATATATGAATGGGAGTTTTAATATCAGGTTCTAATGTTGTTTTGGGTAATAAAAATGCTTATTACAGACAAAACTATTGAATGAACTTTATGGAATACATGAGATAAGTGGATTATTTCATATCTTTCACATTCATGAGTCTGTGTGAAAACTTGTCATTTGCCCCACCACTTGATCAAAAAATTTCAGAGCACTTATAATTAAGCTGAAAGCTATGGTATCAAAAGAAGAATTTTTAAGAAAAAAAGTTTATTATTTTAATATAAAGCATGCCGCAGGTGGTGTGGAACCCCACTGTTATTAATTTAGCAGGGTAATTCAGACAATGTATTCTGAATAATTTGAGTAAATGAAACAATCATTGTTTATTATAACACCTGTTTGACTTGCCAAGTGTATACGCATATTTAATTATTACCCATAATAACTTTTGTTATTAAAAGGTAGACTGAATAGAAATCGTATTATGTTCTATGTTCAGTTAAAGTGGTGTGGTTAGAAATATATAGCTATAAAATAAATTGTCTGTGTTCTCGTAAACAGGCAGAATAAGAGCAATTGCTGTCTTCTCTCCTAGTGGAATGAATACATTATTTTTTTTCTCTAGGATTTTTAGTATTTTGAATGCAGAAGTAATGAGTTTTTATTTGGCTATTTTATGGCATTTAATATCAGTCCTTGCTCTGTCTCTTATCTTTCAAAACAACATTTAAACTTAAAAAACTGTAGTGACTGAGAAGACTGCAAATGAACTACATTTGCTAATCCTCTTGGAATGTGACTTCAGATAGTGATATGTCATGGTTTATAAAACCTTACTTTTAAAGACTGAATCAAATTGAATGGTTTGGAAATTGCATCACATGCTTCTGAATGGCTGGAATTGTGAAAGAAATCTGTTTATAAGCTTCTGTGATGTAATTTTCACAATAATGGTAATTTTCAGTATAGATGAATGGAAATACTTTTGAGTGTATTCTAAATAAACTCTCAGAAGTAAGAAAATTCCTTAATTTTGTATATATTTTTTTCAATACTGATTTTTAATGTTCTAATACATAATTAATAGTAATAGATATAAAATCCTGTAAAGATTTTACTTCCTTTTATATAGAATAGCCTAGAAATACAGGTTATCTTTAGTATTTAAACAGTTTAATTTGAGTTTTATTGCCTATCTTTTGACATCACAGAGTTGAATCAGTCTTTTGAGCTGAGCCTCAGCATCTCTCTCATGCTGCTCAGCAAATGCCCCTCCCCGTGATATTTTCTTAGAAGTCAATAGAGCAGAGTCACCTTATTCATGGCGGGGTTGTAGATGGAGAAATCTTTGCTTATCTACATAATCAGAAGTCCTGGTCATAAGCTGGAGTAAATTGCTACAGCTCTAGTGGAGCAACAGCAAAATGCACTAGCTGAGATTCTGACTTGGAGTATGTGATGATCCTTGATTGCATGAAGATTTGTCCATTCACACCTTGACATGAGCAAGTTCTAGCTCTGCTCACCTGCAGCTGTCATAGGGCAGAATGAACAGCATGAGCAGAAAAGTGGTGGGGGAAACTGCTGAACTGAAACTTGTCCAAAGGGACTGCTCTTCCATCTGCTGTAAGAAATAATAAAGGCAATTTGTTTGAAAACAATTCATCTTAGTGACTTTTATCAGCATTTCACATATTCAAGCTTTAGGATGGGGAAAAAAAATTTAAGATGATCCTTTTCCTTTACTGATAAATGTAATTTTTTATATGTGATCCAATTGCAATGTTGTGTCCTTTGTGTCCTCCCACCTTCCCTCCAGATTTTCCACATTGCCTTATTATTTCATACAAATAATATTTAAGTTTATTTAATGAGCAATAGATAAACGGAGTTTTCATTGCTGTAAATACTCCATGAACATTTACTTGATATGATCTTGGGCATTAAACACCAGACTGAGAGTTATCTTTTGGCAGGCACTCAATATTGCAGCTATTTACATTTTGGCTACACTTGCATGGCTTGTCATGCCAATAAAGAGCTCTTTAGACTTGATTTTGGGAACCAGGAGCTGTGGGTTCTGCTTCCTGTATGACTCTTGACACGTTACTTAGCCTAAAGTTGCCTTCCTACAGAGCTTCCCTACATCACATTAGGGGGCTGGGGCACATGACTTATGAGGAGAGACTGAAGGAACTCGGCTTATATAGTCTACAGAAGAGAAGACTGAGGGGAGATTTGATAGCAACCTTCAACTACTTGAAGGGTTGCTCCAAAGAGGAGGGAGCTAGGCTGTTCTCGAGGGTAACAGAGGACAGAACAAGGAGCAATGGTTTCAAATTACAGCTGGGGAGGTCAAGGTTGGATATTAGGAAAAACTTTCTCACTAGGAGGGTGGTGAAGCATTGGAATGGGCTATCTAGGGAGGTGGTAGAATCTTCATCTTTGGAGATTTTTAAGGCTCGGTTAGACAAAACCCTGGCTGGGATAATTTAGGGGGAGTGGTCCTGCTTTTTAGCAGGGGGTTGGACTAGATGACCTCGTGAGGTCCCTTCCAACCCTATTATTCTATGATTCTATGATCACAGGAGAGTTCAGAAGCTTAATGTCTTAACAGCCCGTTGAGATTGTTACCCAGAGGAACTATGGAAATGTACAATATTGTTTATATATAGGTAATTAGAGGAAAGTTTAAGCTGAGACCGTCTTGGTTTACTATAAAATCTGTACAGTTTGTGTTGTCGTGTGCGTATGATAGAGAATAATCATTCAGTGCCAGCAGTATTGAAACCTGCACTTACACTAATCAGGATGCTCAGGCAAATAAAACACAGATGCAGGGAAGGAATTTAAAGTGACAGCTTGCAACTTTATTCATTTTAACTGATGGTGGTGGTGGAAATATCACACCCTCCCCCAAATGCCAGGCATTTTCTTGGGTTCACTGTGTTGGTAAATCATGTCATGTCATCTTAGTCAATAAATCTGGGTTAGCTCTCTTCAGCCTAACCAACAGGACATGGCCTTCCTTCTGAATCGTTCTGCCCTCAGTCATGAGGGGAATGAGGATTCCTCTGAGGGATATCTCAGTCTATGAATGCTGCTTATAAACATCTTCTTTTATGCTCAGTCCACAGAGGGTCCAAGTTTTGTTATAGTTCTGAGGACATAGCTCTCTAGCTCAAGGTCTAGAGGCCCAGTTCCGTCCCCTGTTTCAGCTAACATGTAGGCAGTTAGAGTAAGATTTTGGTTTTTCCTTTACCGTAAGAGGTAGTAATTCTCTCAGTCAATCCTGGGTCCCTTACTTAGGCCCCCTCTCAGAGATAAACACTTCAGTCTTTCATACTCATTGGACACTGGTCACAAGCTGCGGCTCACTAGATAGATGTTCACACATGTGGCATCCTAACCTTAAATTTCTATTCTTACTCTCAGTTCTTTTTTTGCCTAAAAACTGTGCATCCAGGATGCTTCAAGGAACCCAGTAAACCCCACATAAACGAACCCTAGACCTCTTTCCATTTTGGACCACAGGAAAAAAATGCCTACCCAGTCAGGTCATCTGGCCAGTACTCTCACCATCCTGGAAATACAGCTCAGTGATAACACAGCTAGAAAGGGGGAGAGATGGGCAGCAATAGTGACAAGATGTCTGGTGGGCCTCGGCCTGTAAGAGTCAGTCGGTTCCCCAAAGATACCTCCAAACTGGCCAGTATGAGGCAGAATATTTTTCCCTTGAGGGAAGTACCTACACTCAAACTTAGAGAGAGGCATATGGAGGAGGAAAGGCCCTCTGTGGCTGAGCATGAGCACTTCCTCTCTCCTCACAGCCCCAGGGTTTGGCCAGTCCCTTGCCAAACTCAAACCCATTATTCCACAGAAAGAGATATGGTATATTTTGAAAGCAGATATTTCTTTAAAATATTTGCACATGGTTGTCCAGTTCTGCTATTTTGTGCCATGCAAAATGGCCTTAATTCAGCAAGGAATGGCCAGTGGAGAATTTCTCCTGAGCAGGAGAAATCTCCTTTGTCAAAAAGGTGGTGTGGACAGCTGTGCTTCCTCCTGTGTCGTCCACCACCTGTATCGCTCCTGGCAGAAATGGAAGGCCTGGGGCTTGATGGGGTGTGAATGTGGCTGTGTTGTAGTCAGGTGCACTGGGGTCTGATTTGTTAGAGCTGCTCCTTTTTAGCTCTTTCTGTGTGCCAGAATTGGGCAGCTGTAGATAGAAGAGTATCACGTGGTCCCTACATTCCCCTATCTCTGTTCCAGGTCAGTATTGAGTCCCTTTGCATTTCCATCTGCGAATAGAGAGTGAATGTCTTATGTAGCCATGTTCTTATTTATTTTCTTTCTTTCTTTTTTTTTTTTTTACTTCCTTTAGAATGCAGAACAAAGCCAGTCACAAATTCCAAAGGAAACGGTAAGACCTTTGTCTTTTACATCTCTGGAGACTCCCGAAATATGGCACTTTTCCATCATTCAAAGTTTCACAGACCCTTCTTTCACATTATATACTGTAGATGGCTCTCTCTAGCTTTACATTTTTAACTTTTTATTAAGTAATTTGCAGTACTATTTGAAAGCCTCCTGGTCAGAAGACCGGGCTAACCATTGGATAACTTGGGCATTTAGTCAGACTATTATAAAAAAAATCATTATATGATTTAAGTTTGAGGCATAAACAAATAACAACCAGGAAATTTGAAATTAAGGTGACAGGTACCCGTATCTCAAGCTATTATTTATTGTTACAAGTTATTTTTAAGGAATTGTGATTTAAGTTAAGGAAGTAGCAAGTTTTAATGGTTTAGACTCAGATCCCTTGGCAAAGTTGTGTACAGAGATTTCCATAGATCCCTGGATACATTTTAGACAAGAATATCAATCTTAAGAATATTAACACATTCTTATTTATTTATTAGCTTATACTTATTACACTTATTATTATACTTATTATTACTGATTAACTTATACTTATTTATGTCAAGAAATGGACATCGTATGGAGCATTATCATAGAATAATACACAATATACCTTTCAATTGTATAATATCTTTCATACAAGCCATAACTCAAGAAGCTTCGTATCATTTGATAACGTGGTTGCTAAGTTAAATAAGAACAGGAATCTATTAATAGTTAAGAGGCAAGGGAGAAGAGAGATTTGACTGAGATGTAAAATAAGATGGGGTGAATTTAGATAAGTGTTTCCCAGCCTTTAGTAGACAGGGGAACACCTACAGGTATTAATTACTTTATGTGGAACACCTGATGAAAACTTTCTCAAAAAAGCTGGTAATAGTGGCAGGAGATAAATGCCCCATTGATAGCAAAGCTTCCAGGTGTGCATCAGCATCTGCCGCTTCATACTTAGAAGCTTTGCTGTGGCATTAAATTGCTCCTCCTTCTCCCACCCCCCGATGGAGAGGAGTTGGGGTGGGTCATGGAATACTTGCACCATGTCTGAGGAGCACCAGTGTTCCATGGAACACTGGTCGAGAAACACTGATTTAGAAGCAGAGAAAAAAAAATCAGGTGTTGGTGAGGGCAGAAGGAATAGGAAGAGGAGTAGAGTGTGCATGTGCATGAGGTAGATTGGAACATGTCTTTTAGAAGTTATGAAGTCAAGGTGCACAGTTTTGATTTGGATCCTGAAATACATAATGGGATATGGATTTCTATAAAGATGGATGTATTGTACCACATTCTTGTACATTTAGCAATTTGTCAGCAGCATCCTCCATATGTTTGACAACCTAAATCTTGATGGGGCCATGGACAAGGTAATTGCGGTGGTCAAAGGCAGAGAAAGCTGAAGACATATTCCTGGGTGAAAATAAAAAGTGAACTCAACTCTGAAATGCAAATTTGCAGCACACAGTGATCCTTCACCCACATGCCTCCATTTTGCAAATTAACCTTGTGATGGAGTAATTATGACCCAACAACTGTTGATATCTATAACATGCAGTATAATTTAGACATTTCTACAGAGGGAATTTTCCTCAGCTGCAAATCAATAACACAGTCACTTGTTTATTTGCTTTTTAAATCTTGTTTGTTTTGACTGCCTCTCCCCACTTCCTTTGGTTCTACCCTATTCTCTGTTTAGTTCTCCCATCTCTAGTTGTCAAGGCTTTCAAATTCCTACTCTTGCACTGTCTGTTCTTTCACCCACTTCTGGTTTTTATCTTGCTAGTTGTGATTTTTGTGACTTTCATTATCATGCAGTTTTACAGGAGAAAGCAGAGTAAAAATAGTAGCAGTAAGAGCAGTTGAAATTCTGGATCTGTGTAGATCAGGAGAGGCAAGTGAAGTACCAAAAAAATCTGCTGTTTTAGAATTAAAATAAAAGTTGCCACAGTATTCATTGTGGTCTTATACTGTGTTTATAATTTTTAAAAAATCTTTTAAAAATCCTGTTGAAATCACAAGCCAGGAACAGAATTTATATGTAGATGTTAAAATTAAAAAAACGTAAGAACATTATTCAGTTCAGCATTACTCCAGATTTATGGTTATTGAAACTTCATTGGCTTCAATGGATCATATCAGTGGGTAGAGCAGTAGACCCACCCCCAAATATTTGAAAATCAGTTTTTACCTCATTTATCTGTGGACCCTGAAATCTTTAAGTATGAGTACTTCCTTGTAATACAGTTCAGAAGAGTACCTGAGTTTAGATTTCCCTCACTTTCCCAAGATACAGTCTCTGAATGTTCCCATAATAATAATAACCATCAAGAGCTTCCCCAAGGCATTAACTCTGCAGGATATAAATTTGCTCATCAGTCTCCAACCAAGAACTGCACCTTCATTTTATCTCCAACCAAGCCCAGCTAAGCATAAGGTCTTACCTTCTGCTTCACTTATGAAGAAGAAAGGAGCCAAATTACTCCTGAATCATAGGTTTTACCTATATGACATTTTGAAACCTTGGTTTCTCACTTTAATAGCTGCACCAGTTTGGTGGCCAATAACAAAACAAAATGGAAGAGATTACTCAACAGAGTGATTGAAATGTAAGAGATAGACTGTGGTGTAAAAACTTAGCAATTGGTTATATTTCTATTTCAAAGCATAATTAACCTCCTTTTTGTGTTTGCTCATGTACTTTCCATGGTAGGTGTGTGCATGCTATGTGCACAGTTGTATTCATAGAACTAACCCTAACACCGCATGGAGCTGCACTTGTATGAGTCAGTATAAGGGGCACCATCAGCTCCGCACCCTCTCGGTTCTTTCTTATCACCCTTGATGATTGTTTAGAATGATCCTTCTTGTTCTTGCATGACCTCTTTCACAGTGGTTTGGATTTTTGTAGCTATTGTATAGTTATTTGAGCTAGCATATATAGTTCTTAGTTAGTGTTAGTGTATATAGTAGTGTGAATAGTTGTCCGTGTTGTCATGGGACTTTACTCCAAAGGCTGGGCATGCCCCAGTTTACAGCTTGGAAATGGGAAAGCCCATATAAGTGAGTAACCTGCATTCTAACTGTTTTAAGTGCCTCTGGGAAAGTTATGTTGAAGAGGAGTGCCAGATCTGCAGGGGCTTCAGACTGTACGTTCCACCAGGAGTGCAGAGTCCAGTATGAGACCCAACTCTCACTCCCAAGATCACTCGTGGGACCTTGCATTTGTGGCCTACTTAGGCATCAGAGGCGTTCCAGGAGTCAAAGGATCTGATATTTCTCCTGATCCCACTGACAGCTTGCCCCCACCTCTCTGCCACTCAAGGCAACCATGGATAGAAGGGATGAAGGAGCGGTGAGTTCCATCACCGCATCGACCAGCACAGCATCACTATAGGGAAAACCCTCCATGATCCCATTACAGCAGTCTCTGACCTGTCATTGCTCACTGGTTCCCTGGCACTGCCGTGGTCTCTCAGAGAAGAATCCTCTTTGGAGTCCGAGGGGGAATCCTTCGCCCCACCAAAGGCATACTGGTGCTTGGCCTGCACACCAGACTTTGGTACTTAAGCATTTTCATTCAAATATCAATCATGGTTCTTTCCTTGGTATCTCCATGGGTGGATTTTATTGGGTGGGGAAAGGGGACTATGCCTCCCCAAAATCTTTCCCATAACTCCCCTCCAGCCACCCCAAATCTTTCCCTCCCTCCTGGGAAAGCATTAGGCATGGCCTGCAAAAACATCTTTCTTTGCTCTCTCTGTGCCTGCAGCTTGCTGTAGAGGCAATAGCAAGACTGTGAGCCTCACAGTACTTTAGATCTTGAAAAAAACAAGCATTCAGTAGGTGGATGCAACAAGGCAAACTCCTTAGAATCTGTGCTTAATCGCGTTTATTTTAAAAAGGCAGGAGCAAGCAACCTGTGACTCCAGTAGACACAGCACAATAGCAGCCCATAGATCTAAATTAGATGATAAGTTTCCTCCCAGACAGCCCAGCCCAGCCCAGCCCAACTTTATAAGTTTCAGGTTACCAGTTAGATCTACATAGGCAGTTACAAATACCGTGAATGGGTTTTTACCAAATCCAGGGTTGCACTTTTCTAGGATCTGCTTTTTCCCTTCTGAGGAGTTGCCATTCCTTTGATATAATGCCTCCAAGTCCTCCCGTCATCAAGTAGACAACTATCTCACTGTGTATATGCACCTAAGTGTTTCTATAGGATAGGAAGCAATCCAGACAATTATTTTGAATAGGTGTAAATTAGTCGGTGTAAGCTTGTAGATACAGGTGGTATAATATAGAAAAGGCTAGATATGCTTTAAATTTGCAGGGACTGAATCTGGTTTACAGCATTTACTTTTGTTCAGAAATAATTGTGATTTACAGTCTGAATAGAAACTGAATAATATATCTGTGATTGGGTGGGTATACATTGTCCCCATGTATTTCACGTAGTTCACATGGGGACAGACAAACAGCGCTGTCTTCCTTCCTGTAGGCAGTGGAGAAGTGCATAACAAAGATGATGTAAATTAAGCTCTCCTCATCAGTTCCCTGGAAAGGAGGAGCCAAGTCAATGAGGGGGTGGGGGATGGTGGTGAAGAAAGAAGTACATACACTTAGAACTGTGATGGACAGTGAGTGCTGAGTGGGGGGTTACAGGAGGTGCTGAGGATGAAGGGGCATGGCTGGGGGCATGGTGGGGGTGGTGCATGGGTGGGGCCAGGGATGGGGCTTTCCTGGGTCCCAAGGAGCTGCCTTCCTCTCAGGAAGCTCCAAAATCCTTCCATGGGTATCTGCTTGGTATGTTTTTAACATGGCACTGGCCTTCTATTCTTTTCTGGTCATTTCTGAGAGTATGTTTGAATTTGCCTGCTTAATCTTTTGCATAAACCTAGAATGTGGAGTTGCTGAATATTTTTACATGATGGTTTGCCCAAAGCAAGAAGTATAGGTTCTCCTCACTTCTTTTAGATGTAATTCATAAAGAGCTTTAGTTTACATGTAAGCGTTACCCGATGGAAGAAATAGAGCTGTCTCTTTCAAAAGGAGCCTGAATTTTTCACAGGTGCTAACTACCCATATTCCCCAGTGGGTTCAATTGGAGCCATAGGTCTTCTGCGTGTTTGAAAATCGAGCCCGTGCTGCATACTGTGACTAGTGTCAGCCTGTATTCATATACCAAAGACAGCATGTGGAATGTTCTTACCAGATGGGGAGTGGTTTACCTGCTGATGAGGTTGACAATGTTATTTTCTCTTTTGCTGATTGTGTGCATTGTGAATGATTGATGCTGGTTATTTTTTTTTTTAAACTTACATAGAGGAAGATATGCAGCGTTTCTCTTCTAATAATGTGGTACTGATAGCATGGGATATGAGGGTGATTGAACTGATTTCCAAGTTGTTTCTTAGGGCAGCTTTGAATGGCTTTAGATTACATTTTTAATAAAGATGTAATGTGAGAAACTGATATCTTTGGGAGAAAAAGAAAGAAGGAAAGAATCTGTAATCTTTTGCAGTATATTGTTCTGTTTAGACTCTCTTACCATTGGATGTACAATACTACTGAATGGCTTATCCGGAGTATTAATGAAGAGAGCAGAGCCATTAGTCCATAGTGGATAATTTATATAACAAATTTAATATTTTTCTGTTTGAATTTTCTTGAAATTAATGAGTGACTAATTTCTGTGGATAATTCCTATCCTTCAGGTCAATCATAAGCAACTTGCTGAAGTTTAAGATGCTTGAAATTTGAAATTCAATCTGTTAGTTAGATTTGATTGGGAATGTGGACCACATGGTATTTTGTTCCCTAGTTGGACCTGTAAATTTTAGGATTAGGTTTCTGGTTTTAGCTTGCATGGTAAAAATAAATTTGCTTACTGCACAGTAGTACTGATTTGAAGTCTTCAGGTATGAGTTCTTCTTTGACACCCAATCCAGAGAAGACACTGAGAGTTGAAGTAGCTTGCCTACATCATCCAGGAAGTCAGTGGAAGTCCTCTGTTTCCATGAGCATTCCTGCCAAGGGAGATATTTGGTGGAATATTGACATGACAAACCTATGGGGTGTAAAGACAAAGGACATTTTTTGTTTTTATTCAAGAGAACAGTCATGGAGAATTTTTGATGTTGCCTTTCCTTTATTAACATTATTTCATATAGCAAGCCTGTGGCTCAATATGGATTTAAAGTAAGGTTGCCCTCTTTACAACTTTGACCTCTGAGGGAAGAAAGCTATTCTGTCATGATATGAAGCAGATATCCAGCATGAGGACATAAGAATCACCATGCTGGCTCAGACCAGAGGTCCATTTAACTCAATATCCTGTTTTCCGTCAATGGCCAATACCAGCCCTGACCATCTTGTCTAATATCCATTGATGGATTTATCCTCCATGAGCCAATCTCTAGAGTGTTGGGGACAACTTTCTGGTTCAAGTGCCAAGGGAACCAACTAGGGGCCAAGCTCCTTTTTATCTACTGCCTGCAAACAGGGAAGAATTGGTAGGGGAAGTAGAAGTGGGTGGATACCTGGGCAGCAGTGACTATGAGGTGGTTGAGTTTAGGACCCTGACAAAAGGAAGGAAGGCAAGCAGCAGCATATGGACCCTAGACTTCAGAAAAGCAGACTTTGATTCCCTCAGGGAACTGATGGGCAGGATCTTCCAGGCGGCTAATAGGAGAAGGAAAGGAGTCCAGGAAAGCTGGCTGTATTTTAAAGAAACCTTATTGAGGGTGCGGGAACAAACCATCCCAATGTAGAGAAAGAAGAGCAAATGTAGCAGGTGACCAGCTTGTCTTAACAAAGATATCTTTGGTGAGATTAAACACAAAAAGGAAGTTTACAAGAAGTGGAAACTTGGACAGATGACTAGGGAGAAGTATAAGAATATTGCTTGAGCATGCTTTACACAACATGGAGGTGTGATGAAGCTGAGTCTACCCTGAAAGGTAATTTTAGGATTGTTTTAATCTGCTGTTGATGAGTATGTTGCCATAACTAATTTATGGCTTGTTTCATGCATTCCAGCATGAGAGTCAGCAAGGGAAAAAAATGTAGATAATGTATGTATCCTGAAGAAACTTTCCCCGGTCAAGCAGAGAGAGCAAAGACTTAAGGTTCTGCTGAGCTGAAAGCCATTTCTCCTCTCCAAGCCATTTCTATCATGACAGCTGTGGGCCCCTAGAATCTCTAGATGGTCTCAACAGCCCCTTTCCTGTGGTGGCAGGGACTACTTGTATTAAATATTAAAAGCTTTTTGTGTGCTAAAATTTAAAGATGTTTTGGTCCTGCATTTCCCTCTCTTGTCAGCAGACACTGGGAGGTGCAGGGCTGAAAAATCAATTTGTGTTTGGTAGGTGATGAAGCTGGATTCCCAATTATTATTTATTACTTGTTTTACAGTAGCAGCTGGAGGCTTCCAACCATGTTTAGGCCCACTTGTGTTTGTCAATGTCACGCAGACATGGTAGGGTCTGGTCCCTGTCCTGGGACGCTTAGAGCCTGTAAATGAGACAGACAAAGTGTGGAAGGGGCAACGCAGGCACTGAAAGGTGAAGTGATTTTCCAAGGTTACCTGGCAGGTCAGTGGAAAAGCTAGGAATGGAATGTATGTCTCTTTACTCTCATATTCTGTGCCCTTATACACTAATATATCTTGCCTCTGTTGTAAGTTGAAGCATACTACTCCACAAACTGCAGCAAAGCCAGGATTTTTTCCTTTGATTTGCTGGCTTTCTTCTAGATATGTCAATTCCTCCTGTCTTCTAGGCCATGCTGCAGGCAAAGTGTTCAGGGTTAGGATCCTATTGGATCAGTAGACTGGGCATTGAAGTTCGTTCTTGAAGCTGTGATAACTTGAAAAGGAGAGCTATTTTCTGGCTTTCCTGGTTTGAACCAAATATCATTGGATTAAAGCCCGTTTTCAATTCTACTCTATAGAAGTCTATGAAATATTAGGTTTATTTTTATTGCCATGTATGGGTTTTAGTAAATAGAGTGCAAACTAAAAGTTAGAGTAAGAGCGAAAGTCTGAAACAGAGTATATTAGCTTTGATTAATTGTCTCTTATAGTAGCTACAACTGACCATTAACTGCCTGATCCGGAGTAGTTGATAATTACACAAGTTTCATTAGTTTTATGGAGTTCAGAAATGTATGATGAGCAGGATGTTTATAGATTTCTGATCAATTGATTTAAATATCAATTTAAAACTAGTTATAACAATTACTGTAGGTGAGTAAATCCACAGGTCAGAACAATAGTCGTGTGATTGTAAAAAGGAAAATATTATTATAGACAAGCAGTGGTATTTTTATACCCAGATAAATAAGAAAACATGTGGAAATACTTAGAATTCTGGTTTCACAAAGCTTTGATTTCATGCTAAATGAAAATCACATGTTAGCATTTTTGTTCCTTTTAAAAAACCCTGCAAACGATTCTTTCTCCTACATTTTTTTATCCATTCTAAGAATTAAATTGAAATCATCTTCAAAGATGGAGTATATGTTTTTGCTATCAAAAAAATTTCGTTAGTGTGGACATGAACCAAAATCCTTTGCTTTAATATAAATCATGACTAGTTAGACAGCAGGATTACTTCATTGCATGTTCAGTAAAACTATGTACTAAAGTATAAATAAATTCCTTATTTAATCTACATATAATATGCAAATACTTTCTCTTTACTGGGATTAAAGAGAGAGCAGACCATGTTTCCCATAAAATAAAATAAAACCCCAAACCTCCCAACATCACACTCATTTCAAATATAGTTTTTGATATGTAGCAGCTGCTATTTGATTTGTACAAAACTGCAATCCCTCCAGATGTGATATATTAACTTAACTAATATGAATGATGAGTTGTGGTATATATGTGCAAATAAGATTCATTACTGTTTGTTTAACATATGGGGGAAATTAAAATACTTAACCTAGGAAGAGTTAGGGAGGGAAAGAGAGCACAAGATTTTTTGTATTAGTGAATTTTGAGGAAGTAAGTTCTACATAAATTTATAACTAGACAAATACACTTTAAGCAAATACATCTATAATGCAAAAAAAATCGTAATTCATTTTAGTCATTTTATCTCTTCATGTATTTTTTTTTATCAGAAGGAAATATAGATGGAATCTGAGTGTCACTTTTAAATCATTGGACAATGTTTTCTCTAAAGAAGACCCAGTTTCAAGTTTAAATGAGCTGCTCTTATGATACGTACCTTTTAATGCAAAAACTGAAATTGCAGAGGTGTATTGCTGACCACCTACATGCTTTGTTTTTAGTACATCTAGCAATTGTAAACCTAGACAGTACTTGCATAAGTACAAAATTTTGCCTTCAGCAAAACAGCTTTTTATAGACAAAATGAACTGCTATTGACTTCTTTTTAACTCTTGTATGTGTTTACACACATACACAAAGATGCAGAGAAGGAGAGAGTGTTGGTACCTTTTGATGGGTTTTGCTTTCACACCACATCAAACCAAACAAATGATCATGTGTCCTGGATAAGTGACACATAACAGAATAAGTATTTTAGTAATATTTCAGACAATTTTTATACATTTTATTAGGGCTCTTTTTAGTCTTTCTAACAATAAAAGCCACGATCTCTTGGTACCATGAATCTAACTGTACAGGCCTCTGGGGGACAGAAGAAAATAATGAATACATTCTACAAATCTCATTTTAAAATGCTGTAAAATTTCTTTCAATATGTGACCATTATAGTGTTTGATTATAGTGGGATTTCCCAGGACTACAAGCAAAAGACAAAAGCTGGGACTCTTTCCTTATCCTTGCAAAGCTACCATTGATAGGTTTAAGGTGACATTATGGCTATCTTACTTTATTCCTATTGCTTGTCCAGAACTAAATTGTCTCATCTTAGCTATGGACCAGTGTAATTTTGAGGCCAAAATTCCTCAATTTGAAAGAAGGAAGAAAACCCCTATCTTGGCATTTGATTTACAAACTGTTAATAATAAATGGAGGCTGATAGCATTGCCCTGAGGTTTGGAATGTGACAAGCTACAGTACAAATGGATTAAGGGGTGGAATAGTCATTGTTAAATTAGGTGTTTAGGGGCTTCAGAGAAGCTCAATTTATTATAACACAGTTGTGCTATTTATTACATGCATATCATCATTCTGTATGAAAGGGTGTATGTATGCTAATAAGAGATGAGTTTAGTACTTAAATGGTCTGCTTTTTATTCTGTAAATAATTTAGGGATATAAGTGTGTTCTTTCAATCTAAGTAGGCGTACAAAGCTTTTTAACTCCCTGCTTTGAAAGAAATCAGAAATGAATTGGCGTTTGCTTGAGAGCCCCATGATAAATTTAGTTTCTTTATACACTGCCACAAAGTAACTACACAGAAGTTTCAGTGACTTAGTTACTGCTGAGAAAAAATGATGTCTACGCTTGCTCAGAGATTGAACCTTGTCTGCAGAGAATGCAACCTGCTTCGTAGCCACGGCAAGCCACTTTGAAAACTCATCCCAGCTTGATTGAAAATTGCTTCCCCTGTTAGGTGGGAGTAGTTTGTTGATTTCTCCATCCCATGCTGGTTATACTTTAGCTGATTCCAGATGAGGTCTTGCAAAGAGAAGACATTCCAAGCAGGAAATTTCTCTACAGGGATAGCAGCAGGAAGTGATAAGACGGAGATGCTGTTACTAAAATGACAAAATGGATTTAGCAGATTGTCAGTGTCAATGGTTCCATTTTTACCTTTCTGTAAAATTACAAGTTTTATGATCATTCTAAGATCAGGGCAGAGTTATAATGGCAGTATAAGACATAAACATTATCTCTTCTTTATTGTATTACCTTTTATCGCCACATTCAACATATCTAAACACTGCCACAAGTTTGCTTTAGTTAAAGAAGTTTATAATGGAAATGCAGACTATATTCATATTATATTTTAAAAGTAGAAAAGTTTTCTCAAATGTCACTTATTATGAATGGATGCAAGGTGTGAATTTGAAGACAAAAATTCACCTACATATTTTATCACCCATAGAATTTTTATTACAAATTACATACTTGAGCAGCTTCATTCATTCGGTTGAAATCATTTCAGATGACCTTTCCTTCAGCAGACCAAGTCTGAACAGAATATTGTACGGTTGCTAATTGTTTTGGACATGCTGTGTGAAAAATCTTAAGGGAGGCGAATGTTGTGCAGGGATCACAGTATATAGATTTAGTTGTGTGTTTATTTTAGGCATGTCAAAGTGTATGAAGCAGTACATTTTTCTGGCAGATCAACTAATCATGAAAATAATGTTGAGGTGTTTGATTGACATAATGAAGCTGTTAATTTGGAGTGTATCAAGATCAAATGGAAGTTATTGCAATTAGGCAGTGATTGTGTTGTCTTTCCATTTTAAATTGTTAAATGCCACATTTTACATTTTTGTGCATTTTAATGCCATTGAGAGATGTTCTTGGTGCAATTTTTATAGTTTCTTAAATTGAGATTCTTAATGTTCAATATGACTTCAATGCAAATTTTATATTCTTATAATTGTCAGTATATTGTTTGCTATAGAAAATTTTAGCATGATATGTGTTTTTACGCTCTGCAGCACTGTGATTACCAATTAAGGGGTCATTGTCAATGTTAAAACTGTATGTCGTTATGGCTTTGGCTCAGTGTACCAGGCTAAGATCTTGACACGTACTCTCTAGGGTGTGGAATAGGGGAAATGAAAATGATTCCAGTACCAAGAAGGTGGGTGAACTGGATCAGTGTTTCTGTTCCTTTTTGATACCAGGAAGTGGCTTCCTATACTGTGTCAGGGAGAACTCAGGGACCACTGCCAGTCCATGGACTGATCATTAAGAAATGCTGAACTAGATGACCCACCTTCAGACTCCTGGGAACAGGAATGATTTTGTACTATATGTCTTCCGAAATAGGAAGCTGAGTCATCAGTGATGCACCTATATCCATTTGTACAGCAGAGTAGCCCTGCAGAGACTTTTTCTTTTTCAGTACGCGCCGCACTCAGTGCTTACTATTACTACAAGCATCTCTTTTCACTCAGACATCTTTTGAAGAATTTTCCCTAGACGTGGTGGTGTATAGAAAGGTAATAGTCTAGCTAATTGAACATCTCCTTCCTTCCAGACTGACCTCTCTCTTTGCCTGCAAGAGTACGTGCAGACTGCGCCAGTTCTGGCTGCTCAGTGAGCTTCTCCTTCCTGCCTTTCACAGCCACAGGCCAGCTCTCCACTGCAGTAGTTGCTGGGATGGCCTCATCTCAGAAGGAAGTGGAAATGGAAGCCAGCTGCCTGCGGTTGAACAGCTAGGAGAAAACGTGGGATGGTGTCACTGAGCAGATACCAGCCTCACAGTCTAGAGACATGGTTTGAGATAGCAATTCCTGGGGACAGGTTTTCTAAAACCGCAGTCATGAGTGGAGCAAGGAGGATATGGATATATTGAGAGGAATCCAGGGACTAGAAGCATGGAAAATAATAACAGAGATGAGGGGCTGAGCAAGGAAAGAAGGGAAACAATGGTTGGTCTTGACTTCAGTTTTTCTGGCACCCGAAGCAAAAAGATTCACTGTTGCTGGTCTTGGCTGTAATATTTTTCAGGACGTTTCTTTTAAATACCGCTATGTCCAAATGTAGAAATTGAGGCAAGTCGATAATATCTTTCTGCTGCTTGTTTCCTCCTGTGGTTTAAACTACATAAATACTGCTGCTGATTACATTATTTTATACACCATATGCACTTGCAAGTAAGAAAGTATAATAATTAAAAATACTTCTAATGCACTGTTCCTCTTGGGCTAGTAAAACGGTTTGTGTCAGTACTGAGAGTGCCCTATATATATATGGCACTTAAGCCTGTTTATTAGCCAATGAGGAGTTAAACAGATGCGTGCGTGCTCTCACATACACACATACTCTCTCTCACATTTGGTTCTATAATGCTAAATGGGTAATGCTAAATGCCCTATTAGCATGCATTTCTTTATAGAACTTCAATAGGAAATACTGTGATATTGCAGTTAAAGAACATTTCAGTGTTAATAACTAGAGCTGGAAGGTAATTGTAAACAAGAAACATTTGAAAACAATCCTGTGTTAATCCTTTCCTGACAGAAGTCAGAGGAAGAAGATCTTGTTCTGACACCTGATGGCACCAGGGAATTCCTGACATTTGAAGTTCCACTTAATGATTCTGGGTCAGCAGGTCTTGGAGTCAGTGTCAAAGGTAACCGGTCAAAAGAAAACCATGCGGATTTGGGAATCTTTGTCAAGTCCATTATTAATGGAGGAGCAGCATCCAAGGTAAGAGGAATATCCACCTCTCTTTGCTTTCATCTGAGAAGTCCCACATTTTAGGCCCCAGCTTCCAGGAGGAAGGGATTTCTCTTAGTTCATTTTAATTAGCGTTTTCTAAATTCTCTCTCAAATATAGCTTTTAACATTGCTACTTAGATTCACATATTGTGTATCTCGGGATTTAAACCACCTTTAAAGGCTCTGGAAGGAAGAAAGCAATCATTGACTCGTTTCAATTAGTATGCTATTTGGATAAACAGATTATGATAATGGCTAGAAGTGTAAATGTATAAATGATTGGAATAGACACTCCCTACAATGGCTGCTTAAAAGCTATTATACCAGTGTTCATTTGGCCATAAACCATTAGGATTAAGAGAAGTTTTTTTTTTTTAAATTTATTAAAACATACATTTCTTTTATAACACATTATTTCATATGTTGACTGCTACTTTTTCTCTTGCCAGGATGGCAGGCTTCGAGTGAATGATCAGTTAATAGCAGTAAATGGCGAATCATTACTAGGCAAGACAAACCAGGATGCTATGGAAACCCTAAGAAGGTCCATGTCTACAGAGGGAAACAAACGAGGAATGATTCAGCTTATTGTAGCTAGACGAATAAGTAAATTCAATGAGGTAAAGAATGCGCTCTTTATTTTGGATCTGAAAGCTTTAAATAGTTTATTCTTTTGGATAGAAGATTAGATGTTTCCTTTGCGGCCAGGAAAATAGTACTTGAGAATCTACAAGAATGGAATATGAAATTATTTCAGTTTTGTACACATTACATTTATTACCGGATCAACGAAGTTTATTTCTTTTGAGTATATTATTTCTTTTTGAGTAAATTTATCAATAATAGGAAACACTTCACAGAAGTACATTGATTTTGTAATTGGATTACCCAATATATATGAGTTTAGAGAATTTTTATGCAGTTTTTTTCCTCAAATGTAATTTATGCATTTATACTTTAGGTTTGATGCCTTTTTTCACTCTCAAAACTGATTTTCATTTGTGAAATGTAAAATTTTTAGGATGGAAGTGAATTTTTATTGCTGTATTTAAAACTGAATAATTGAAAGTTTTACTGCAAGCTTTTATAAAACATAAAAAACCAGCATATATTTAAAATTTCCAATCATAATTATTGGGGGGTTTTGTATTATTGAATTATTGGGCCTCCTCAGTTCAGCATACGCTTAGTCTTGGCAAGGTAAACAAGAATCTTCAATTTCAGGACTTAGGTAGAACTATAAGGGCGAAAATAATTTTGAAATATTTTCAAGTTTTATCAAACATTTTGTTGATGCTTTAAAATTTTAATTTCTCTTAATGGTGCCCTGATGGTTTACCATTGATGCTAATTTAAATAATACCACACAGCAGAAAAAAAATACATGCATGCATACACATATAGGTTGGAGCATAAGATTTTCCAGATGTATTTGAAGAAGACACTGATTGCACGAAATGTATTTGGATCTCATGGCTCATTCATTAGTGCATGATCTTAGTGTTATGAACTGTCTTCTTGCCGTCCAAAATTAGAGGAGAAAGCCAGCACAGACTCGTATTATTTCTTATCTTCAGGGATCCAGATTTTGTCATCTCATTTGCACTGAAAGAATTCTGATTTTGTTTTTGGTCTTAAGAATTGTTGGAGGGAGGGGAATTCCCACTCAGTGATGTTTCAAGATATCTTCCATTTCTATCTGCTGTCATGTTTGTTTTATATGCTTCTACATACTGAGCATGAAATGTTTTAAAGTGGGCAACACAGGCCCAGACGACACTAAAAAATTGATATGAAGGAAATCTGCTAATTTTTAATAGAGATTTCATTGACAAATGTGTCACGAAAATATATTTATAAGTATAATGGGACAGATTCATTCCTGTTATAAGTAAACACTGTGCCATTCAAGTCAGCAGGGTTTGTGACCCACTTACATTAGAACTGGGTTTGTTTAAGAAGGGATTAGATCTGTTTGATATTCATGTTTGGTGTACAAAAGTCACATGGTAAAACAGCAAAACTCTGTCCGTCTCTCATCTACTTCCAGCCTGGAAAACTCGTGTTAGAGTCTGATGCAAATATAATAAAATGTACTAATGAGAGAGAGAGGCATGTATCCATCATGCGTCCAAAACTGGCCCTTGTTGACTAGTTTTGTAGCTTTCCCAGCTCCTTGGTGGTTAACTGGCTCAGTGTTTTATGCTATGTCGTTAATGGCCCTGCCTTCCTTTTTAGTAAACGGTATTTAAGGAAACTTTTTTTTTTTTTAGACTACTTCTGTTTTCTCATACTTACTTTCCCCATGCTTGCCAAAAATAAAACACGGTGGCTGTGATATTTGCATGATGGAACATAGCTTTCATGGACCAAAAAATGACCTTCCTACTTAGTAGAAAAAAATACAGGCCTAATTGCTTAAAGCCTCTATGACCGGGCTTGAATGGTACATAAGAAGAAAAGCAAAAACTCCCTTTGGGTGGGTTCCAGAGTCCTCTCCCTAACCTGCCTCTTGTTCTTTATTTAGGAATAGTCCAAACTTTAAGCTCCAAGCTGATGACCAGAGGGACTGGGAATGCATCCACCTGCCTCTGTGTACAACATTAAATAATTGACCACTGTCGTAGTATTTTCCTTCCTCAGAAGCATCAAATATTGACCATTTTTTGGACTGTGCTAGATTCTGGCTGCCAGACTTACAAACTTATAGTATGGCAAACCTTATGTAAGCAAGAGTGGTGGGCATTATTGATTGGTGGCTAGTGTGTCTCCATCTGCCACCTACCACCTAAATTTTACTTGAAAAGTATTCTGAGCTGTACCCTGAACAAACCATCCACAGATCAGCAAACCGACAGAACAGAAGAGAGAGTATGGTGAAGAACTAGAACGATGCAACTCATCCAAAGAAGATTTTGCTTTAAAAGCATTTTCATCAGTAGTCAACTTCTGCAGTTTTCAAGTGATCATAAAGAAAAATTTTCCTCTTGTCAGAGCAGACTATTAGGAAAGGACAGTCTGTCTTGCTTGCTGCAGAAACTGACAGAAAATGAAAGTGTGTTTCTGTTCTCAGGAATATCTGTAAAAATTACATTTTCCCATTTAACTGACGTATTGCCTGTGTTTTACAGAATTGTATCTGCCAATATTGGTGACCAAAAATAGTTTCTATTCCTATTAGTTTTGCAGAACCAGCATAAGATGAAGGGAGCCAGATTATATACGTTTCATTTTGTGTATTATTGAAATTGTGTGTTACTTGACATTCTAATTGCAGTTATTTACACCATTGCAACCTCCCAGTGGCTTGGCCTGCAATTTGGCCTGCAAAATCATTAAAGGTGGTGATGGTGCCGAAGAAGTAAGACTACTGCTAACTTTCAGTCCAGGGATTGCATTTGTAAGGCAGGCTAGTTGATAGAAAAATCTTCTTCTTCTTCTTTAAAGCTGCCAGCCCAGGAACAATCTTGCAGTTTGAAAATCAAGATGGATTCTTGTATGATACTGTCTTATAACCTTTCCTGCTGTTAGTAATAAGATAGAACGGACTAGATGTTAAGCAAGTTGGATAGATGAAGTTTACTATTGAATTCTTTTTAACCATTTTCAATTTTTTGTAAACGCTTTTAATGGTTATCTTTTTACTATAAGAATTCGTCCATTTGAGTTGAAGTTGGAGGCTGGCAGAGAGGAAAAAAATTAAGTGAAACTGTAGAATATCATTTTAGAGTCTCTTTTCAAAGCAGAATTTCAGTTTAAGGCCTAATCCTGTTTCCTCTGACTGTAAATACATTTTGGCCATTGAATGGAATGGATGTAAGATTGGTAGACCAATGTCCCCTGGTTCTGCAAGGGACAGATAGTCACACTCTTAAATTAAAATTTCATTTTTAAACTTCTAAATTCTGAGCTTACATAATTTGAGCAGTTTCAAAGGTCTGTGAAGCTTTTTCAGATTTTTTTGTCATATTGACATTATTTTTATACAATTTCAGTCAATCATGGGCCACACTAAGCTTATAAAGAAATTGAAACTACAATAACTTAAGTAAAAACTACAGAAACATAGCATTTTGGCTTCATCAGAGTGCTAATGAGGAGTCATTGGTACTGACAGGTCAAATATAACACAACAGAGTCAAAAGAAACCACTGTAACATCTCAGAAGGTGTATGTATATATATATATATATATATTTATAAAATATATATATATATGCTTCAGTAGTGCTAAGCAATGTATCTAGAAGCAGTTTTCATTGGCTCACCACAAGATAAAGTATAATCCATAGAGGCTTCCAAGTAAATTATGATATAATAAATATTGAAATAAACATAGAGAGTGTTATTGTTAGAAATAAACTTCAAACTAAAGCCAGGTGTTTGAATTTCTCTGCTCTGCAACGGGGCATGGCCCAGTCATGTAGTTAAATGTCTGTCAACATCTCCAGTGTAAACCTTGCAAAAATATTATTAACCCATATTTACTATCTCAGCCATTTCAAGGGAGATCATACAATTGATTATTTCCACAGGAGTAGTCATAGAATCATAGAAACCTAGGGTTGGAAGAGACCTCATGAGGTCATCTAGTCCAACCCCCTGCTAAAAGCAGGACCACTCCTACTAAATCATCCCAGTCAGGGTTTTGTCTAACTGGGCCTTAAATGTTTCCAAAGATGGAGATTTCACCACCTCCCTGGGTAACCCATTCTAATGCTTCACCAGCCTCCTAGTGAGAAAGTTTTTCCTAATATCCAACCTCGACCTCCCCAGCTGCAACTTGAAACCATTGCTCCTTGTTCTATTCTCTGTTACTACTGAGAGCAGCCTAGCTCCCTCTTTGGAGCACCCCTTCAAGTAGTTGAAGGTTGCTATCAAATCCTCTCTCAGTCTTCTCTTCTGCAGATTAAAAAAGCCTTGTTCCTTCAGTCTCTCCTCATAATTCATGTGCCCCAGCCCCCTAATCATTTTCTTTGCCCTCTGCTGGACTCTTTCTAATATGTCCACATCCTTTCTGTAGTGGGGAGCCCAAAACTGGACACAGTATTCCAGATGCGGCTTCACCAGTGCCTAATAAAAGCGAATAATCACATCCCTCAATTGGCTGGCAACACTCCTCCTGATGCAGCCTAATATGCTATTGGTCTTTTTGGCAGCAAGAGCACACTGATGACTTATATCCAGTTTCCCATCCGCCATAATCCCCAGGTCCTTTTCTACATTGCTGCTACTTAGCCGATCGGTTCCCAGCTGGTAGCAGTGCATGGGATTTTTCTGTCCTAAGTGCAGTACTTTGCACTAGTCCTTGGTGAACCTCATGAGATTTCTTTTGGCCCAATACTCCAATTTGTCTAGGTCTCCCTGAATCCCTATCCCTGCCATTTCCTACCAGCTTGGTGTCATCTGCAAATTTACTGAGTGTGCAATCTATCCTATCATCCAGATCATTAATGAAGATGTTGAACAGAGCCGGCACCAGGACGTACTCCTGGGGCACACCACTCGTTACTGGTTGCCAATTAGACATTGAGCCATTGATTCCTACCCGCTGAGCCTGATGATCTAGCCAGTTTTCTATCCACCTTACGGTCCATTCATCCAACCCATACTTTCTTAACTTGCCGACAAGAATGCTGTGGGAAACTGTATCAAAAGCTTTGCTAAATTCGAGGTATATCACATCGAGGGCTATTCCCGCATCCAGAAATCCAGTCATCTCATCATAGAAGGCAGTCAGGTTGGTTAGGCACTATTTGCCCTTGGTGAATCCATGCTGACTGTTCCTGATCACTTTATTTTCCTCCAAGTGTTTCAGAATGGATTCTTTGAGAACCTGCACCTTGATTTTTCCAGTGATTAAGATGAGGCTGATTGATCTGTAGTTCCCCGGATCCTTCTTTTTCCTTTTCTTGATGCTGGGTACTATATTTGCCTTTTTCCAGTCATCTGGGACCACCTCCGTTCGCCACAAGTTTTCAAAGATAATGGCCAGCAGCTCTGCAATCGCATCGGCCAACTCCCTCAGCACCCTTGGATGCACTTTTTCTGGCCCCATAGACTTGTGCACATCCAACTTCTCTAAATAGTCCCTAACCTGACCTTCCAGCACCAAGGGCCGCTTTCCTTCTCTTCATTCTGTGTTACACAGTGTAGTAACCTGGGAACTGACCCTGCCTGTGAAGACTGAGGTAAAAGAAGCATTGAATACTTCAGCCTTTTCCGCATCATCATGTTAGTCTATTTCAGCAAAACAAATAAGAAGTCCTGTGGCACTTATAAGACTAACACATTTATTAAGACATAAGCTTTTGTGGGTTGCAACCGACTTCTTCAGATTTATGAAATGAAAACTACAATATGCTAGGTATATATACACATGAAGAGTGAGGTAACAAAGTCAATTCAATTCAAACAGTGTAGATTTTACCAGTTAACAACAATTGATGAGAAGGTGAGACTGTTTAAAGAGCGAAAATTACCTTTTGTAGCAAGCTAGCCACTTTCAGTCTCTTGAGACCCAGTCTGATAGTGTCAAATTTGCATATAAATTCCAGCTCTAAAGTTTCTCGATGAAGTCTTTTTTTGAAATTTTTTGGCTGAAGTGTGATAACTTTCAGATCTGCTATGGAGTGTCCAGGGAGTTTGAAGTGCCCCCGACTGGTTTTTGAAAGTTACCTTTCTCGATGTCTGATTTGTGTCCATTCTTTTGCATAGAGACAGTCCAGTTCAGCCAATGTATCTATTGGTACAGGATGGCATATATCACATTGATAGATGCGCAAATGAATGGGCCCCTGACGGAGTCGCTGGTTTGGTTAGGTCTTATGATGGTGTAATTTGTGTTGATAGGTGGGCAGAGTTGGAAACAGGATTTGTTGCATACCTGGCTTAGTATTCCTGCTGTCAGGGCCGTCCTTGGGGAGGGGGTTGGAGAGGGGCAAGTGGGGAAATTGCCCCGAGTCCCATGGTTTCAAGGGCCCTGTGTTGCCCTGTTTTCAGCGGGGCAGCGCGGGGCCCGCATGCTGCACCATCGCCCCCCCACTGTACCCTGCAGGCAGCCCGCTCCCCTGCCCCACTGCTGGCAAGGCAAGGCAGAGCTCAGCCTCTAGGCCAGCCCACCCCACCCCTCCCCACCCCCAGGTTGGAGCAGCCAGCCCACAGAAGCAGAGCTGGAGAGCTGAGCCCAGCTGGGCCAGTCCACACACCCTTGCTCCTGCCGCCGCTGGCTGCTGCGCAGGTGGCTGGGCCCGAGGCTGGAGTCGGCTCCTGCCGGCGGGCAGCTTCGTGGTCCCAGCCGTGGTCGGGGCTGGGAGCAGCTCCTGCCGGCGGGTGGCCTCGTGGTCCCAGCGGGTGGCTTCAGGTCCCTAGGGGGCAACTAGGCTCCCTGAGGGGCGGAGCAGACCAGCCCGCTACGCTCCCATCCAGCATGGAGGGGGCGGGGGCCCCACCTAGGCCTATTGGCCCTGGGCCCCACTCCCCCCAAGGGATAGCCCTGCCTGCTGTATGGTTGCAGATGAGTGTTTGCTTCACGTTGGGAGGTGTATGTTGCTAACCCAGCGATAATGAGTATATATATTTCAAACATTCTGGGCTTTTCTGCTTGTTGGTGTTTTCAATAAATATAATAAAGTTACATGCTCAGCTTAAAAACTGTATTGTCAACTTTACATCTTTTGGGTACTTTGTGAAGCATAAGATGCCCTCTTGTGTGTAACCAGTATTGTATAGTGAGCCCCAAATATACAAAAAAAATGGAGGTATAGAGAGGTCAAGTGATGTTTGACCTCGAGTACATCAGTTCAGTAGTAGAAATGGTACGAGTTAGCAGTAGATTGTCTTGAAATTAATATTGATTATATTTAATAAAGATTTCTGGGTCTGTTGGCAGGTTTCCGGTGATCACTCAGTCAGCTTTCTGCCTACTTAGTACATTCATACCTAACGTCATGGGACCAGCATTTCTAGTTAATTGACTGACATGACTTAGATGTAAAAAGAAATGCTGGTCTCCTTTCTTTAGGGTTTTTTTTAATTGGGCTGAATCGCAGACAGCTGGCTTCTGTATCACCTTAATGAGTACACAATCCTCATGCACCAGCACCTTTCAAATCAGTACAGCTGGCAAACCTATGTTGAACCCAGAAAATAAGAATAAGCATTAGTTGCCTAGTTCTATTTTCCAACTTCTTCTCCATCCTGGACAATTTACAATGACAGATACCCACATTGACACTGAGTTACTCTAGTATGGAATGTCTGCTATCAGGAGGCAGATCAGTACCTTAAATTGTTACGTATTTTCAAGTAATTTATGAAAGTCACTTATCTCCAAACATGCCAAATAAAAAGACATTTGATAGATTTCCATGTTCCTAAATCCCTTGTGTGCCTGCTCGTCTCTCTTCTCTGAATGCAGAACGAAGAAGAGAAGAGAGTGGTAACATGTCACAATAGTCTTCCTCCTGCCCTCGCACCTGTTTTAACTCTAACGTGATTGGAACTGGATCATCTGTCCCACCGTCTTTCCCTCATCACTTTGAGGCAATTGGGTGGAACATAGAGAAAGGAAACAGGGCAAAGAGATTAGTTTCCTAAATGTGTGTATGCATTTAGCATTCGTGCCATCCTGAGACATAACACATCCATATTCCAACTTCCAGTCTCTCTTGGAATTGATGGTGGCACCAAGTAGAGAATCTGTATCGGAAAAGGTATCTGAAGTAGAATGGCTAATTTCCTAAAATAGTCAAGCTTGTAAAAAATCTGTCCATGCATCCAAGGTGCAAACATATCTAGAAATATTGAAAAGTTAATTGTGGGCAAGATGTACCCCAAGTCGTCATCTTCATATCTCTCCATAACTCCAGGCCTCTTCTCTCCCTTCTTGTCCATGCTTTTTTTCTTCTTCACTCACATTTTTCTTATGCCTGAAAGAGACTATCACTAAATGCATGTCACGCTCCAACCCATCCCTCCTTTTCAAAAACAAAACCTCCAAAAAACCTCCAAAACCTATGGTGCAAATATTTCTGTTAACCATTCCAGCTGGATGCACTTGGCCCACCATTCTGTGTGTGGTTTTGTATTATCTTGGCTGTGCCTTTATAATATGAGTTTATCACGGCAGAGGTGAGTTATTTCCACACAGTATGGCAGGCACCAGGAGTACTTTATATAAAATAATTAATAGCACCACAAACCTAATTTAACCTCCTCACTTGCCGTTGCTTAAGTTTTCTCATCTTACAAGTTTGTACCTGGTTTGAGAAGCTAAATTAGATGTTACAATCAAAAACAAATTTAATTTTGGCAGTAGTATTCTGAAAGGAATTGTGTTGAGAAAAGAGGTCTGAGTAATTTGTACACAGTTGACTAGAAAATGCAGAAGAGAAAGGAAGAAAGAAGCTTGGAGAATAATTCTGTGCATCAGAAAGGACTTGAATTGCTCTGAAGTTAGAAGGCAGTGTTCTATTCACCAAATTTCTATAGCAGTTCCTCTAACACAACAAATGCTTTCATGCCAATCAGAGGCTATGTACACACGATCAGATTAAAGCGCAACATGGCAATCGCGCTATAAAAAACACGTGACCTTTATTGCGGGAGAGCGTGTACACACGTTGCTCCTTGCAACGCAACAGAATTCTTTGCAATATCGCGGTGTAGCGCAATGACTTCTGGGCACCTACCCCATTGTTCCATTTTCCCTGAATCGGCGCTTGGAATGCTGGGATGAAGGAAAGGAACGCAAAGCACCATGAGTAAACTCTCATTTTTCCGTGGTGCACTGTGTTCCCCTTGTGTCTTCCTCATTGCCAATAGCAACTCGCGCCTATTTTCAACAGTGCAGTGACGCACTACTTGTGAGCAATCACAACTGTTACAGCATGGATCCTGCTCTAATCTCCACTGTCGCCTTCAGCATTCTAAATACATCTCGACTGGTTGCTCAGTATGCATTGAGCTCCGTATCAGACGAGGACGCCAAGGAGCAGGGGCTGATCGATGCCTTGCAGAGCAACAGCACCGCATTGCTCAGCTCCTTCACCGATCATCTACACACGGTGCAACGCCGTTTCTGGTCACGAGAGATGAGCACAGAGTGGTGGGATCGCATTGTTATGCAGCTGTGGGATGACGAGCAGTGGGTACAGAACTTTCGAATGCGGAAAGCAACCTTTCTGGAACTGTGTTCAGAGTTGGCCCCTGCCCTGCAACGTAAAGACACCAACATGAGGTCAGCCCTAACCGTGGAGAAGCGTGTTGCGATTGCTGTCTGGAAGATGGCGACTCCTGACTGCTACCGGTCGGTTGCAAACCAGTTTGGAGTCGGGAGGTTCACCGTCGGATTAGCCCTCTCACAAGTGTGCCGAGCCATCAATTGTGTTCTGCTATGGAGGACGGTGACCTTGGGCAGTGTTCGTGAGATTGTGGAGGGCTTTGCTGCCATGGGATTCCCTAACTGCGGGGGAGCCATAGATGGCACACACATCCCGATTTTGGCTCCAGACCATCTCGCGACCGAGTATATCAAGAGGAAGGGCTACTTCTCCATGGTGCTGCAAGCACTCATGGATCACAAGAGGCATTTTACGGACATCAATGCTGGGTGGTCGGGAAAGGTGCATGATGCCTGCATTTTCAGAAACAGTGGACTGTACCGGAAGCTGCAAGGGGGTACCTTCTTCCCAGATCAAAAAATTACTGTGGGGGATGTGGAGATGCCCATAGTCATCCTTGGAGACCCGGCATACCCACTGATGCCATGGCTCATGAAGCTGTACACCGGGAACCTGGATCGCAGCAAGGAGCGGTTCAATTACCGATTGAGCCGCTGCAGAATGACTGTGGAGTGTGCCTTCGGCTGCTTAAAAGGGCGCTGGTGCTGTTTGTATGGGAGGCTGGACTTGGATGAGGGCAACATCCCTGCTGTAATTGCGGCATGCTGTGTCCTTCATAACATTTGTGAAAATAGAGGAGAAAAGTTTTCCCGGGTGTGGGCTATGGAGGCACAGCGCCTCGAGGAAGCATACGAACAGCCAGCCACTAGGAGTATTAGGGTGGCCCAAGGAGAAGCTGCTCGCATAAGGGAGGCACTCAGGGAGCATTTCAATGATGCCCTCCCTAGTTCACTTCAAGGACGCATCAAGTGCACCTTATGAGATTTTCACTGTGTACAAATAAAGCCATTCTTCAAATTTTCTGTTACTGTTTTTATTAAAAGATAAAAAGGGGGGGGGTGGTTGGGGTTTTTTGGAGGGGTTACAGGTGGGTGTAGCTGCGGGTCTCTAAAAAGTAGCTCTGTGAGGGACTGGATGTTGCAGTATACCAGGGGGACAGGTGGCCTTCAAATAAATGCTTTGAAGGACTATGGGGTGTGGGAGGTAGACACGGCTGAACTGTCTGGAGTGGAGCCCGTACATTAATCGCCTGGGTCTGCAGAGAAATCA
This sequence comes from Pelusios castaneus, assembly GCA_007922175.1. Lineage (NCBI taxonomy): Eukaryota > Metazoa > Chordata > Testudines > Pelomedusidae > Pelusios > Pelusios castaneus. Next base: position 14,196,244 of record ML685840.1, on the reverse strand, counting down.
TGCTCTTGAGCAGTTCTGTTTGCTCCTTCATGATGCTTATCAGTTCGTCCCTGTGTTTCTGCCTCCTCTGTTGGGATTCCTCTCTCCAGGCTCGATTCTCCCTCACGGATGCCTCTGTTGTTTTCATCAGCTCCTGAAACAGATCCTCCCTGTTTCTTCTAGCACGCCGCCGAATGTTTCTCATGTGGTCAGCTGGGGTAGACACCGGCCTTGTGAAGGTCAAATCTAATAAAAAAAAGAATAATAAAGCTATTGTTAACACATAGCTTAGATAACCAATGTAACCTTCCAGGAGCACATTCCACTGGAAGGTACAAGGCAGTCAACATCCTATGCTTTGCTGAAGCGGACAAGGTACGTCCTAATAGAAACCTTACTGGAGGCTAACATTCTGCACAGGGCACACAGATGGAACCCGATATCTCTCTCCTCAGAGTGCCCCTGCCAGCTAGAATACATATCCTACATGCCACCGGATGCCAGCCGGGACCGTATGTTGCTGCCTTGTGTGCTGCCATGGTTCCCAGTGCTATGCTTTGCAGCTGGCGAGGCCGAGTATCCTTATACGGGAGCATAGACACATACGCTATCCTGGCTAACCTGAGTAGGAGGCTTTGGCAGTACATCGAGGAAACCTTTAGTGACTAAATACAGATGATTTTTTGACAATCACTACTTGTGTTGATGCACTTCTAATGAATGCATAGTGAAGAGCATGCACAGCGGGGACCGAGACAGCAAGCACCCTTGCCCCGGACAATGATTTTTTAGTAGGAGCCATAGCTTCACGAAAGAGAAACTTACCGGAACCCCCCTCTGCCGACTCAGAGGACACGCTGCAACTCATGTCTTGGGTGGATGTCTCAGCGGGGGTGCAGAAGAGCTCCTGGCTACATGCTGTTGCGCTTTCCTCCAGGTCATCCTCCATCTCCTCCTCCTCATCGATCACGTCCTCATCCTGCTCGGCTCTGGCATTCAGTGGAGGGGGGGTGGGGTGGATCTGTCCACAGGACTCTTTGCAGTGGTTGTGGGGTCCCCACTGAGGATGGCTTCAATCTCTTTGTAGTACCTGCATGTAGCAGGTGCTGATCCCGAATGGCGGTTTGCCTCCTTCGCTCGGTGATAGGTTATTCTTAGCTCCTTCACCTTTGATCTGCACTACATAGTGTCTCTCTCATGACCTCTCCCGGACATGGCCCGAGAAATTATGCCATATGTATCGAAATTTCGCCTGCTGCCGCATAGCTGCACCTGCACAGCAGACTCTCCCCAGATGCTGATCAGGTCCAGCACCTCTGCCATGCTCCAAATGGGTACGCGTCTTCCACGATGGGCCGCCATTGCTAGGTAAGATCAGAGCTGCACTCCACTCCACGAGGAAGAGAACAGGAATTGAAACAGAGGAGAAATTCGAAAATCCTGGGAATCGAAACAGGGCGGGGACTGTTTCGTCACGGCCACAGAGCGGGTGGGGGGAAGACCAGAGAGGACGACTTTGGAATGCTGGGACACTTCCGGAGGCCAGTCATTGCGCGGTAAGCATACACACGAGTGGAAAGGTGCAACAGCTGTTCCGCGTTAACTGCTACCACCCTCGTCGAGGTGGTTTTTGTATTGCGCTACAACTGGGCTGTTGACGCGCAAGAGCCCTATTGCACATGTGTACGCTGTTGCTCTTATCGCGCAGTAATGACTCTTAATGCACGATAAAGTGATCGTGTGTACATGGCCAGAGTTTTGATAAATTACATTGTGAATGGGAGTGAGAGCGCTGGATGATTGTTCTGTAAATAAAGATTAATGGTATGAAATTGTATCACTTATATGGCTTAATATTTTGGCAGTGCTTTTCCAGATGAACTTTTTTGCAAACTTATACTTGTAACCTGACGTGGGATGATATTGTTTAAGTAACAAGGACCAAGTTAGAAGTGAAGTTTTATTTGGATGACAGTCCAGATAGTTTTTAGCAACAGCTGGTTCTCATTTGAATGAGACAGGTTCATACTTGAGGTCTTTTTTTTAAAAAAACCCAACAAAACTGCTGTCTTAAGAAGAAAACCTGCAGCGTGGACCAGTTTGCTTGTTGTTCTGTGATGATTTGGTTAATGCAGCCCATTATAACTTAGTACTAGTTCATAAAGGGGGAACTATGGTGTCAAGCAATGCTGATACCACTAGTAATCACGGAGGTGAAGTGGATGGGAGCCAATAGCAACGTTGCTTGTCTTCATCACCATGCCTGCATTGAAAATGGGAAGCTTGGAAGTTTGTGTTGGCATTAGCTGTCTTTTATCTGTTAATCAAGTAGAATGATAGCAGGATGGCAATGAAAGCACCTATCTGGAACAACTACTCTATTTTTACTTTACTGTTGCTTTTATAGTCCATTCCTTTGTCTTGCTTGCAGCGTTTGCTCCAACTTTGACACCTTTTTTTTACACAAGTTTTCTTCAAACAAGGATGGACAAAAGAGTTATTGAAAAGCCCTTTGTGTACCCCCCAATCCTGTTTTTGGTGTAGTTTAGAAAAGGCATTGTGTCTTTTGTTAAATATTTGTGTAGCTGACTGTTGATGTCTTTTATTTAGATCTCTTTTGAGATGCTAACTAGAAATTGAAAAAAGTCTTTCCCATGAAAATGGTAAAATACACAGTTCCTGTTACAAAGCACAACCATCTAAACACAATGATCCCGTTGCTTATTCTTTATGCACATTACAGTTTATCAGTTTACCTGGTATGAATTTCTATACATTTCTCTATGATTCTAAACTTCCTTCTTCTCTTTTTCCTTGAAGTCTGTGGGGATCATCTCACAAATGAGTTTGATAGTTGTCCTCAGAGTTTGCTTGTCAAATAGAAAATGGTCACGTTATATGGTTCAGTAAAAGGTTCATTTGTTACTTGAACTCGGTATTACAGGGCTATATTTGTGGGAAAATAAACGTGTACTAATCTATTTAGACTCATTTCCACACTTTCTTTAAACAAAGTGAAATAAAGGTTATTTCATCTTTGAATATAATTGTCATGTAAGTTAAATTACTGAATACTGTTAAGTTTTTTACAGCAATTCAGATTTTAACATTTTTATTCTTCCCAATTTTTTTTCTTTGATTTCTTTACATCAGAGGCTTGGAATATTGTTTAATTTATTTTTCAGTAGAGCTGTCACTTGTAATCTGCAATTTAAAAAAAAAAAAAACCCTAATAAAACAAATCCTCATTTCACAATTTAAACCTTACTGAGTCTAATTCACTTGCACTGCAAGTTTATTATTCTCCTGCAGCTTGACGTGTCTCCAATTGTAATTGTGTTGACCCTTCAATGCAGTAAATCTCCCCAGTGCTTATCAAATTGGGAAAGATAAGTCTACAATTGGGGACTTCATTAAATATCTCATTTATATTAAACAGATGATAGCTTTGAATAGAAATAATAATTTGGGCAGAAGGCATGACCTCCAGCTCTAGTTTTGGTGGTCAGCATCTTTGGAATGCAGTGAATTTCTCCAGTCTCCTCCCCCTCTGTGTTCCTGGCATTGAACTGGTGACTAAATGGCATATGATCTTAGTCCATTGGGGTGACTTCAAAGCCTCTCTTGTGATGTTTGCAGTTGAGTGCTTTATATCTGTTGAAGCAGATTTTATTTAAAGACTTTAATAGTGTAAATTTCTTTTTCAAGCTGGAAAACATGAATAGTATGGATCATAATGGGCAGCTGTTTAAAAAAAGTTGCTAAGCCAAGAAACTACAAAAATATTCTTCTTTCTTTGCTTGTTTTAGAGACTATTCCTGAGAAGTCCTGAGTACTCGCTTTGCTCAGTGACTTCCAAGGGATTGCAACATGCTCTGAATCGTGCAAGATATGGGTGCTAGTGAATTTTGGTAGACAATGAAATATTTATATGCTAAAGATTCATATAAGAATATTGTGCATTCAATTCACCCTAAGATCCAATGGCCAAAACATACAGACCTTCATGCCCTAACTGATTACAGTACAGTACAATTATTTGTGCTAAATTAGTTCATCAGAATTTCTCTTGTGGAGATCTGAATTCAGTTCATGAGTTGAATTTAATAGCTAAGCTGAGGGTAGAAATTGGTTGGCAGTCTCAATTGATTCCTTTGTGGGCTGGTATTCACATCACTCCTAGGACTCTTATTTGAAGGAAGGCTCAGCTGTGTGGCTCACAGTTAGAAGAGACATGTAAACCAAATCATGCTATTGCCGCTAGATCAGTGATACTCAGGAGCCAAATTAGCGATCAGCATTACCCAAAAGAGCCACAGTAGTCTGAATTCATTGTTTCATTTACTACAGTGCCATATATTCAAATGTAAAGAGTATGGCAGGGGAACTACTCAGTTTATGTACATATGTATATTATTTTCATAGCAAAATGACTGACCAAATATTATTTTATCAACTGCAGTTGGTTAATACCGCTGCCAAACTATCTTGATTGGTTAATAATTTAGACTAGTTAATAATTAAATCACACAGTGTTTTAATATCATGTGCTGCAAAGAGCTGTAGGAGATGCAGTATAGGGTTACTTGCAGCTGTAGAGCATCAGTCTGAGTATCACTGCCCTAGATAATGTCACATTATATTTAATACACTATCTAAGAGCTTTGCTTTTCCCTGAAGTCTGACTCCCTGCTGTTCACTGAGGTATTGTTTATTCTTTCTTAAAAATCTATCCTGTGCATTCAAAAAGAGAGAGAACCAGATTCTCCCACAAAAAACAAAGGAGCACCCCCAAGAGACGCAGGGGACAGTTCTGATGGAGGGCAACTAGGCGCAGGAGAAAGGGTATTTGTTCTTTCTCACCCTATTTGCAAGGTCAAGTAACATCCCATATTCATCTGTAGAGGTCTGGCTCTTCATACATGGGGGTGTTGTGTCTTGAGCGTTCCTGTTGGGCAGATGACTCTGGGCTGTGTTTGGAAATGCTGATTGTTGTGAAACTGACAGGGGTGCCACAGAAGGCCATGAAAACATGGGGCGTTCACAGATTTCATGGGCATGTGACATCTCTTTACCCTAAGGGTGAAAAGTCTGAGCAAACAATTTGTCATAAGCAGCATATTTTCATGTGTGTCAATACTAATGTGTATGACAGGGAGTTTCATGAGGAATCCTATGATGATTATGTACAGAAGCAAATTTCACCATTTTAAACAGGGTCAGTAGCCCAATTCCCAAGGGAGTTCCTGTTCTCTGCTGCTTCAAGGGGACTTGTCTTGACAGTTGATCAATGAGTAAAAGAGGCCAAGCTGTTTGTCAGATAATATTGAAATATGCAAACTGTGCATTTAAGAAAATGTGCAGCAAAATTAGACCAAAATCTGATGCTTTTTATCTCCATATTTTCAGCTGAAAGTGTTGAAATCTGACAAGGCACCACGGGAGGTGCAGTGTGAAGTAGCATGGAAAGTTGGTCATTAAGCAGAGCTGTCATTGTAAATTATTTTGGCCCAGGGTGAAAAGTTCTAGCTCATTTGGTACCCAGCCGGGTCCAGGCTTTAGGCAAGTTGTTATTGTTCCCCCATGCTGTTAAATGGACCTTCAGGCTGATTTTCCTTTCTTTATGTAGTTGGAGTCACCTGGTAGCCCCCCTGGGCCAGAACTGCCTATCGACTCAATACTGGATGAGCGAGAACGTAGAATTTCCCATTCGCTATACAGTGGGATCGAGGGTCTCAGCGAGTCGCCCACAAGGACTGCTGCACTAAGTACAATAATGGGTGAGTCAAGTCGACTCTGCTAATCAAATCTTATTTTTGTCCTTTCTGTGGTTCACTGAAGGGTGATCAATGTATTATTTATGTCGGAAGCATGGAACATGAAAGTTGCACTGATCACTTTAAAGCATGCCTTTTTAAAAAACTGTTCTTCACAAACCTCGCTTAATGTGAGAGGAGAAGTCAATACATTGATTGATAAAGTAAGTTTTAGATCCTGTAACAGGTGGTAGAAGAAATAATGGGAACATTTAAAATGTTTTTCAGTGTCTGAGGTGGGAAATATACTTCATGTTAGGCTGAGTGGTGAGGCTTCATTGAAATAAAATGTCAGTGAATATTTCTCTAAAGAATGTGTAGTTATGTTTCAGCACTGATTCACCGCCACGTTAGTCCTGTTCAAAAATAAAAAGAAAATAATGTAAATTTAGCAGTTTGTATAATAAGGTATTTGCTTATTTCAGTTGAATTTCTGCTTTGGTTTTAAAACCTTATAAGTAATTTTATATGCCATACTGCCTACATAGCCCCCAGTGGGTAATGAGGTTATTAGCACGTGCTCTGCAGCAATTCAGCTTTTTACTAACAGATCTAGTTCATAAAGACTTTTCTTGCCACAGGAGTGGTTGGATTTACTGAGTGGCTCATCATGGGATTAACTTGCAAGGATTTTCAAATTTAAAACACAGGAAGATGTTTGATTAAAATAGCACCTGACATAAAATACTTTTATTGCTAGCTTGAGTTGCAATCCCCAGTCTCCAACACAGCCATTAAATCCATTGCCTTTTAGTGTGTTTGACATATATGTACAGCATTAGAATAGGAGATCCTGTTATAGAATTGGCATGAAACAAGAAGAAATTTAGTTTTCAATCCTCTAGGTTTTAGAATAACTATTCAGCGTTAGAAAAGGCAAGTCTCCATTTTGGCCTTCTGCTAGTTATCGCTTTGTAAACATTTCTCCGTGTGCTTTTGAAGTAGCAAAATCACATTTTCTTAGACCTCTATGAAACTCCTCCATTTTGTTTTGTGTGATTTTTGTACCTGTTCAGTTTCATTGTAGTCTGAACTTTAGCCAAAACTAAAACTGAAGAGTTCTGGTAAACTCTCTTGTGTTATTGTTCTATATAACCCAATAGAAGCAGGCTTTTTTTTGGCACTTGTTTTTCCTTGGCTGGTGCCGCTGCCCACCTGGCGGCCAGGGTCAGCAGGGGAATGAAGCGGGTCTCCTTTCTCCTGCTGACCTCGGCCCCCAGCTGGACAGCGGGACTGGCAGGGGACAGGAGCGGCACACTCCCAGGCTTGCCCACCCTGGGGCCCATGGGCCAGATACGTGGCTCAGGGTGGGAGTTGCCTGGCCAGGGAGCGACTCTGGCCACCCCTGCAGCTCGGGCCAGGGGGTCGGGGAGCCTGTGGGGAGGGAGCTGTGGGGGTCAGCGAACGGGCGGGGAAGGGGCCAGGGGACTGGCGGAGAAGGGCAGGGGAGGTCGGGGAGATGATGGGGAAGGGGGATGGGGGGTCGGGGAGTCGGTGGGGAGGAGACCATGGGGAACTGGCTGGTGGGGAAGGCAGGACCCGGGAAGGCCACTGGGGGCCGGTGGTGGTGGAGCAGGGGGGTTGGAGAGGACCTGAGGGGCGGCGGTGATGGAGGGTCCTGTCCCCTGCCGGCCCTCCTTCCCAGCTTGGGGGGGCAGGGACAGCAGGGGAATGGAGCCGGGTCTCCTTTCCCCTGCTGAACCACCCCCCCGCCCCCCCCCCCTTCCCCCTGGGCAAATACCCCCCCACATTTTTTTTTTTTTTTTTTTTTTTTTTAAGAAAAAGAGCACTGAAAAGAACAACAGGACCAAGCATCAGATACCCATGAAACTTTGTCTCAAAAAATTCATGTTTGCTTAAAGAGATACATTTTCTTTTGAGATTTGATTAAAAGTTCGAGGAGTGAAAATCTGGCTGAAAATGTTAGCACTGTAGTTTCAAACATGAAACTAGTCAAATTTTTTGTGGGTTCAGTTGTCCAGATGAAATATTTTTAGAGCACATAACTGCTGCTTTTTTCCATCTGCGTGCTAAGGTTTTACATGTAAATTTGTATGTGCATTAATGAGTCACCGCATAACCATTTTGTGCAGCAACAGGTGAACAGACATCAGGAGTGGATATTTGGTATGCGTGTGGAGGGGTGCACTATAATTTGACATCAAAAGAAGAGGATTTGCCATTCTGCATAAAACTAGTCGTCTGTCAAGTCCATTTTCTTTCTTTCAGAAGTGACCAATAACTGAAGCCTCAGCAGAAGGCAGAAACAAACAAAAACCCTCATTCCCCTTCCAAAAACTCTTAAAACCTAATGTACTTCTGGTCAACTCTGCAGTATGTGCTATGTGACACTAAAAAGTGCTTCATCTGTCCACTGTAGTGTTTCTAGTGTAGACATACACTTGCTCTGAAGCATAAATAGTGAGCTCTCCATCTAAGCCCTCGTCCATAGTGGGGCTCCATGGTTACACAACTGGACAGCATAGGGAAGGCCAAGTTCTTCTTTGAGAGCTTGCTCACAATCGATTCCATTCCAAGTGTGTGCATGCCCACATGCATGGTAGCTGGAATATTTTTCCCTTAGCAGTATCTGTACGGCCAGCTCTGGTGCCTCTGGAGTCCCGCACTTATGTCATGATATGGGAGGCGTCGCTGGCTCTGCATCCCTTCAGATCCTTCTTTTTGCCTGTGATGATTGCTGGAACCTGCAGCTCTCTGGCTATCGAAAGTACTCAGTTAGCCTTTAGCAGTTTTCAAGTTTCAAATTTTGATAGTGTAGTTAATAGATTAATATCCCGCTTAGGACTTTACCATATAGCAGGACATGCCTTGTTCCCTGGGCTCAAGCTGTGTGTGACTTGCACCAAGCCCTTTCTGCTCAGCGACCCCCATGACAACTGCCTGAAGTGTCTGAGGGAAGAGCACAGAAAGGACAAGTGCAAAATCTGTATCGGCTTCAGACCCCAGAGAAGAAGGGTAATGAGATCATGCTGAAAGCCCTGCTTATGGAAGCAACACTAAGACCGGACTGTGAACCCTCCTGCTCTGACTGTCTCAAGCACGTCGGCCTGGGTATAGAGCGCTGTGGTCTCATTGAGCTCTACACACCATTGCTCCTTCTCTCTATCTCAGAAGAAGAGTCAAAAGAAAAAGTGTATAGAGAGGGGCCATTCTCTGGTTCTGAAGAGATCAGAGAACGGGCCACCAGGCTCAAAACCCTTCTCAGGCCAATGGCCTGAACCGAGACACTATAGTCAGGCTTTCAACCTATGTCACCATCCCCCTTGAGGAGGCCCACCCCTGAGGGGCCTAACAGGGCCCTCCAGTTAAATGTCATGATTGTGGTGTCCTGTGTTGAGATACTCACTCTGATCTGACAGTTTTCACATTCTCTGTGGCAAAGGTCTTCAGTATCCCGACACCAGTCGTCAATGCCACCGCAGTGGTCTAGGTGATCCCGGCACCAATCTACAGTGTCCCAATCACCAGCACCCACCAGGGAGCCACTATTCCAGGGATTCAAGACATTTGTCTTTCTCCCTGTGATGCCACTATACTGATTCTTGGAGGCATAGCCACAGGAACATTCCCAGATCTTTATGACCCTCTGGGAAGAGGGCAAGACAGTGGCAAGAGTGGCATTGTAGGCAGTATGGGATGCAATTGATTCGATGGCAAGATCTGTGGTCTCTGGTGTGTCCATGTGCCACTGTTTGTGGCTGCAATCATCCAGATGGTTCCAAGATATCTCCCCTTCGATGATTCTGTGTTCTTCTCAGATTAGACAGATGCTAGTTTTGAAAGATTCAAGAGCCACATGCTGCAGTCAAGGTTCCAAGTTCCTTGCTCCTCCTCTTACTACTGGAGAAGAGAGAGAGACAGGCCTCAGCCGGGAACTTCAGATGACCCCAGCAGGAAACGGCAGCCATTTTGAGGGTATGCCCAAGGATGATAATCCAGTCTCTCTACAAGATCCACTCCATTCTTTCCTGAAACACATTTTCCCCTTCTTCCGAGCATGGGCCCATCTTACATTAGACCGAATGATCCTTAAGGTCATCTCAGGCAGTTATACCCTTCAGTTTTCTTTGCTTCCTCCCCACCACTCCCCTTCCCTTTCTGTCTTCAGGGATCCCTCTCACAAGGAGCTTCTTGTCCAGAAGGTGGAAATCCTTCTGTGGGTTGGAGCTGTGGAGGGATGAGGGAGGGAGGGAAGGATATTGATTCCCACTACTTCTTTGGGGATACCCAAACAAAGGAGGGCCTCAGATCAATCCTATATCTGTGGCTTCTCAACAAATATCTTAAGAGACTGAGGTTCTGCATGATCTCTCTAGCCTCTGTCATTCCCTCTTTGCAGCCGGGAGATTGGTATGCCATTCTTGACCTAAACAATGCATACTTCCATATCTCGATCTTTCCCAGCCTCAGCTCATTACCAGTTCATAGTGCTACTTTTTGGTCTTTCTTCCACCCTATGGTATTTACAGAATTCATGGCGGTACTAGATGTGTACCTAAGATGCCAGGGGGTGCAGATTTATCCTTACCTGGATGACTGGCTGATCAGAGGAAAGCCCCAGTCTAAAGTATGCTCCGATATACATCTTGTAAGGTCCACCTGCTGTCGATGGGGCCTGTTGATAAATGAGCAGAGGTTGATTTTCATACCAGTTCATCAGATACAGTTCATAGGAGTAGGCCTTGACTCTACTTGAGTCAGAACCTTCCTACCAGAATCTTGTTTCCTGACCATGTCCAACCTTATCAGCAGCATTTGTACCATTTCCCTTACAATAGGGAAATGCGCTTGCCTGAAGCTGCTAGGTCACATGGCAGCTTGCACTAATGTAGTGCAATATGCTTGCCTAACACTCAGACCATTAGAGTCATGGTTGGCCTCAGTGTACTCCCCAAGCAGGCACAGCTTGGACAAGCTGGTTACAACACTCCTGCACGTATTGTCTTCCCTTAGCTGGTGGGCCAACCCTTGATCATTGATGAAGGGCATGCCCTTTGAAGGCCTCACTCCCTTGATTACCCTGGTGTCCCATGCCTCGGACTTAGGATGGGACACTCACCTCAATGGCAACCTCGGGACCTCGTCTCAAGCAGACTGCAATCCCCATATAAATGTCAAGGAGCTCAACGCAATATGCCTAGCCTGCAAAGTACTCCTTCTCCAGACCGAGGGATGAGTGGTCCAGATTATAATGGATAAAACCACTGTGACATTCTGCTTCAACAGTTAGGAAGAGGTGTGTCCATCGAATCTTTGTCAGGATGCTTTGCTTCTGTGGGACCATGCCATTCAAACAACTTCCACATCATGGCATCCCACCTACCTGGGGCCAGGAACGCCAAAGCGGATCAGCTCAGCAGATCCTTCTTACCTCACCATGAGTGGTCACTACATTCTCTTGTGGCTGATATGCCCTTCCAGAGGTGGGAAACTCCCCAGGTGGACCTCTTTGTTTCCAGGCTGAACAAGAAATGCAACCTGTTCTGCTCAATTCACGGAGCTGACAAAGGGATGCTGGCCGATGCTTTCCTCCTCTCGTGGATAGGGATGCTCATGTACACCTTCCCACCAACAATTCTAATCCACAGAGTCAAGAAGGACAAGACAGACATGATCTTAATAGCTCCCGCTTGGCCAAGGCAACACTGGTTCAGCACATTGCTGGAACTCTCAACAACTCCACAGATGATCTGCTCCATTGATCAGATTTGTTGTTACACAACAAAGACTAGCTCCTACACCTGGATTTAGAATCCCTCCACTTTACAACATGGAGGCTGAATGATTAAATACAGATGAGCATCTCAGGTCCAGCAGGTTCTAATGGACAGCAGGAAACTCTCTACCGGAATACCCTATCTTGCCAAATGGAAGGCGTTTTCCTGCTGGGCAGTGTACTGGAACATCCCACCCATGCAGGCCTTTATACAATCTATTCTGGACTACTTACTGTGTCTCAAGGCATAGGGCCTAGTGATCTCGTCAGTAAGGGTTCACCTCACAGACATTTCAGCTTTTTGCCTGCTGATCTAAGAGAAGTCAGTGTTTTCCCACCATATGATGGCCAGATTCCTCAAAGGACTGGAGAGACTTTATCCTCAGGTCTGGGACCTGAACTTAGTTTTGTCAAAATTAATGGAGTCCCCTCTTTGAGCCTCTAGCAACTTGCTTTTCATCACTCCTTTCTTGGAAAGTGGCTTTCCTGGTGGCTATAATGTTGGTGCAAGAAACTCTGAGATAGAGCACACAACTTGGGACCGCCATACATGATTTTTTGTAAGGACAAGGTACAGCAAATGCCTCATCCAGCTTTTCTGCCCTGATTTCACAACGGCCAGGATATATTCCTGCTGATGTTCTATCCTAAACCACATAATTCCAGAAAGGAGTGTAGATAGCATGCCCTAGATATTAGGCAGGGACTAGCCTTGTATACTGGAAGGACAAAACCCTTTTGTAAAACCTCATAATGTTTCATTGCAATGGTAGAAAAAGTAAGGGGACTACTTGTCTCCTTTTAGAGGACTGCCTCATAGATATCTTCTGCCTTAGGTTCTGCTATGAGCAGGCAAACTTACCTCTGCCAGAGATCATCGCCATTCATTCCACCAGGGCTCAAGTCTCATCAGCAACTTTCTTGGTACAGGTCCTGGGTATGGGACATTTGTAGAGCTACTTCCTGAGCCTTGGTCCATACTTTTACGTCCCATTATACCTTCATCCAGGAGGCTCAGGGATGACACCAGTTTTGGGAGGGCAATGCTACAGATGGTGTGTCTGTGAACTCTGAGCCCCTCTCCAAGGGTACTGCTGGTAAGTCACCTAGAATGGAAATGACATGACCAAGCACTTGAAGAAGAAAAGATGGTAACTTACCTTCGTAATCATTCTTCAAGATGTTTGCTCATGTCCATACTATGAACCACTCTCCATCCCTGTTGTCAGAGCTGACTGCTGCAAGGAACTGAGATAGTGCAGGGCCAGCGGTGCCTCATCTATCACAGCATAAGTGAGGGGCTCCAAAGAGTGCCAGAGCTGGCCCTCTTGATACTGATAAGGGAAAAAAATTCTGGCTACAGTGCATGTGGGCATGCACATACCTAGAATGGAATGGACATAAGCAACACATCTTGAAGAATGACAGTTAGCTAAGTAACTGTCTTTTTTCTTACCAAAAGAAGTTAATCCAATAAATTATATTACCTCACCCACCTTTTGTCTCTTTAATATCTTGGGACGGTCAGAGCTACAACTATATGGCAGACAATCTAAGTCATTGTTATTTGAACTAAAACCTTGATAAATAATTTCTGCTTAGTCACCTTTAGCATCAAAACCTGCTACAATCATAGGAAATCAGCAAGCATTCAGGCTGCAACTAAAGCTATGAGATGCAAAATGACTTTGTACTAAATCATTTGCTCAGTAAAAATGTATACTGAAAGCATCGTATATTAGTATATTATAGAAATCAGTTGTATCATGGAAAATAAATAACTATAGTACTTCAGAAAAAAATAATTCTTCAATTTTTAAGCATGTGCACAAGCAAATTAGAACATTAACACATTATTTTATTTTATATTTCCCTTTGGGTACACTGCAAGCGTGTTGCCTAGAAACATTTTTGAATACAGTGACCATTCTCTTTAAATTGGAACAGAAATGGTCTGCTCAGACCCATTTTTCCTGGCAATGTATTTTTCCACTGTATTCTTCTGCGAGACAGCTGGCAATGACACTGATGAAACAGAAAATAATAAACACCACCCACAAAAAAAGTAAATGAACCAAAAAAAAAAAAATCTAAGCATAAGGAGTTTGTGAAATATTACTCTAAACAAAAGTTCTCTCTATATAATTAAATTAATACTAATACTAAAATTCTTAGTTTATAACATTAATTCTCACCCTTATGCAAAAACAATTTATTAAGTCTTGGCAAGTTGGACAACTTTATTTTTGCTGTCAGCTGCTAATGGACGGCCTATGGGTGCAGGAGTTTTAAATATCTTTCCTGACTTCATATATTAAATTTTCAAAAAGAAGAATTTTATATTTGTGTATTTTTTGTTGCAACTTTGGGCAAGTAGCAGTTTCCAGGGCTTAGGGTATTTAGGATTAATTTTTCAAAGGCTGGGAACATCTTTCAAACAGAGTGGTGTGGGAAAAAGACCAAAACTAAAAGCTCAGCAGCGCTGAGAGGCTTAAATCCTTGTTAGGCTCAGATGAGAAGTAATAATGCAGGCGAACCCAAGTCTTGAAAGAGGAGGTGAATATTCTTAGCATGGGTAACATGCCTCCGTTAACAGGGAGTGAAAGTTCTAGGAATCTCAAATTATAAATGCTAATAGAACTGTTAGGTCCAATGGATGAAGTGTTTGCTTGTTGTTATATGGTTTATATTAATAACACTGTGTTCTTTTTACTTTTCGTTACTGGCCGTCTCTGTGGCAACACACACACACATAAGATCCTTGTAATAACTAGAATTATATTTTATTAAAGAAAAACTTTTCAGAAGGGACTTGACTGAAGCCCAATTATTAAGATTGTAGTCAACCCACACTGGCCTTCAACATGGTTTTAAATGTGATGGGCTAATGGAGCTATGCTGATTTATAGAGCACTGAAAATCTGCGTACATCTGCTCTATAAGCATGGGCCATTTTTGTGGACATGGATGGGTATGGATACAGATTTTATGTACAAGGCCCTGCAAATCTGTGTTTATCCACAAATTGCAGATCACAGATCAGATGGGGATACAAATTTTGTATCGGTGCAGGTCTTTTCTGATTTATGTCAGTAGACTCTATCCCGGTTCTAGCAAAACCAGTTTCTAACCATGGTGGGCTAGATACATTTATATTCTTCTCTCTTACCTACAGAAATTGGTCGACTATATGATATTACCTCACCACCGTGTCTCTCTAATGACTTAGAATGACATTGTCTTTCATCCCAAAGGACCGCAATGTACTTCGAAAACTACCATACATAATATAATAGGAATTGTTTTACTCATTCAAGAATAACAGCTATCTTTGTGGTGGAATACAATAGCAACCCTATAAAAAGGTTCAGGATATAAATGAAGAATATACCTCAACCAATAAAAAACTCCAGAGTGAATTTAAGCAGGCAAAACATGAATTCCCCTATAGGAATTCAACCAGGACATGGGGATCTACAAA
The DNA here is from genome assembly GCA_007922175.1 of Pelusios castaneus. Taxonomy (NCBI): domain Eukaryota; kingdom Metazoa; phylum Chordata; order Testudines; family Pelomedusidae; genus Pelusios; species Pelusios castaneus. The sequence continues at coordinate 14,181,231 of ML685840.1, read as the reverse complement.
TCTGTATTCCTGCAAGTAATCCCATGGGTTCTTTAAAGAAAACGTATATTCATGACCAGTTTTATATCTCGTCTAAGTAATGATTCTTCTGGGAACATGGATACACCACCACTGTTCTTCTGTCTTAGTTGAGATGCCCAAAAAGATAAGTGTCACTTATTGGATCACTAACATATTTTCTCCAACATGCTGGACATCTCCTTAGGATTTTTACTATTGAAGTGTTCACTAGTCTCAGCTCTATTTAGTTTGAGAGATCTGGTGACATCGCAATCTGAAGTAATATGGTTGCAGCCCACTGTGAGTATAAAAGGAACTCTTACTGCCAAGCCAAACTATTGATAGGAACAAAGGAGCTACTTGTAAAGCAATTAAAAGATTTCTGCTTTCCATAATATGGTTCTGCAGATTTCCACTGTAGAAGTCACCTGTGCTGCATTACAGGTCATTTGAGATGTGCCAGTGTTTCCCTTTCATCCAGTGTTCCGGAACAAAACAGTGTAAGAATTCTTCTCTGACTAACCAGCTCCATTTTTAATTTCTGTAGGCTGAATGCTCATGGTAACTAGACTTCTCCCTGTAAGTAATGTTAGTTTTGTTAGTTTAAAAAAGTAGGCCTTAAAGTTAAATGTAAAAGTTTCTTAGGTATAGAAAGGCTTTTGTTTATAATCTTTAGACTTAATTAACAAACAAAAAACTAGTTGTTAGGATCTATCTGTGTGGCACAATGACAAAGGGGCCATCAGCCTCCCCATGGAGGAGGATTTAAGAGTGTCCAAGAGTCAAGTGCCGTGACCAGATTTAGGGGTTAATTGTAAAACAACACTTGGGTTAGAGCACCTTTCACGTGGAAGTTAAGCAACTGCAACTTAAGTCTCAGACTGTTCCCCAGGAACTCTTTGGAAAAGAGAAAGGCAGCAGCAGCAGTGTGGTAATGAGGCCATATCCAATAGCACAAACCAGACTTCCAGATTCTTTCAGTGTGGGAACCAAGTTCAATTCCAATCATACTTCAGCACAATGACCACCTCAGATTGATTTCAGGAGTGCCACGAGTGATAAGGCTTTCTTGGATCTCAGGTAGTAGTATCTTTTTTGATGGAGCTGTCATATCAGCTTCTTCTACAGTGCATGCTTTCAGTATCTGTGGAGAGTTCTTTCAGTAGCTTTTTAGCTCTAAGTCTGGATTACTCTCTAGTTATATCTGGAGGCTTAATTATTATACCATTTTCTCCATAGCTGTTGTCTCTTCAGGTCTGAGACTCTCCATGGAGTTAAGGGAGAACTCAGAAATGCATGGTTGAGGTTTTGGTAGGTCAGCCATCTGCTACTGGAGCTTTGTGGGTTCATTTTTCTGAGTTAACAACTGTGACTTCTTTGATATCTTGTTCACCACGTGACTGGCAGTGGTGTCATCCCATCTTCTTCATTAAGACAGGAGGTAGGTGACTGGTCATAAAAGCCCAGCCATCTCAAGCTCTGAATCATACTTTTTGTACTGTTTGAAACACTGAAATCAAATGCCTTCATCTGAAGTTGTTGGCTGTAGGCAAGTTAGTCTTTAGAAGCTGCTCAGCTTCTAAAATGTATGGAGCTTCTTTAGACGCAGAGCCTTTGCCTTAGAGAGTTGTACTGATTTACAGCAAGCAATCTCAAGAGCAAATTCTTGATTAAGTAACCCCAATTGAGTTTTATCGAAGAGTGCTAGGTTTGAGGTCTCATGGGTTTTTTTTAGCTGTTTCTTGTAAGACAGTGGATTAATCCTTTTCAGGAGTGGGTTTTGTTCATCTCTGGTTGTAAGCTCTCCATGGAAGACTCTCTCCATCAGTGAGGTGTGTCCAACAGTCTCCTGTAGGTGGTGCCCTTCTCTGGCCTGTTTAATCTGCAGTGAAAAGCCTGGGAACTTCAAGTTAATCTCTTCCTTCATTTCAAAGAATCAATAAAATGCCACTCTTGTCAAATATTAAGAAAGGAAGGGGAAAAGTTAAAAATGTTACTGAATTTCTTTACCTCTCAAACTGGAAGCTCAATCTGTAAAATGCAATAATGTTCTACTTTTTTACAATCAACTCTTTGGAGACATTATTAACCGCAGAGTTAACAATCTTGTGGGCAATATGTTTAAAAAGGAGTACATTCCCTGGCTAACCATTAACCTGTCCATCAAAGAAGCAACTGCTGGGCAAAAAATTAGGTGTTATGCAAACTGAACCTACTCATTTCAGCTTGACAATGATGGGCTGTTTGCCATGCAGTGCCATCGTATTCCAATATTTTTTATCTATTTTTGAACATAACTCATGCAGGCAAAAATGTTCTTTAAATAACTATGTAAGATATATTTGATTAGCTAATATGATAATGAATTTTAGCTATTTGTTGAGTTATCTAATTTTCTTTTGTACCAGTGTATTGGCACAATTAAAATGACAGTACCAAAGCATTATTCTATAAAAGGTGGGGCAGAGCCAGTACAATCACTGTATATCTTGTAACTCCATACAGGTTTTCCCATTTGTCCTTACATTTATTATCAGCAATGAGCAAAATATTAATATCTGGCCATATGTGGCTAATATTAACAAAACATTTTCCAACTCTTGCTACTTTATATAACACAGTAAATTATTAATAGACACTGTCTTTCTATTACATACTGTGCACTGTCTCTATATTACACATATGTACATAATATACCATATCATATGGTAAGTCATCTAATTTAATAAAACTTATTCTTTGTTATTAATGAAATGTGTGAAATTTTGTTAATTAATTGTATATCAAAATGAAGTTTCCTGCAGCATTTACCATTTTGTTTTATGGTCATTTATGGGAAATATTTAAGTCTATCCCAAGGAAACAATCAAATTTTTTAGAAGGCAATTTTCTATCAATCAGCAGTGTCTAGGGGGTAAAGTGTTGAGTTACAGAGAAACTTACATAGTGTGGACGAATTTGAATAACAAATACAGTGGAGTCACACTTAATAACTTGTTAGTTGTCTGTGATAATATGGAAATAAAGTAATTTAATTTTCAGTATGGCTGATATTTCTGATAGCAAGTATAAGTTTAGCTCAGTGATACTGCAAATATTGATGTAATCTCATCTATTTAAGGTTAAAGTTTTTTAAAGCTGATCATTTTCTGTAGCATCAGTTTTACTCTTCTAAATATCTTAACTTGTTCTTTAACTCTGAGCACTTTGTACTGAAAAACAGGAAATGGTGACTCAGGCTAAAATTATAGTGATATTACTGAACATTGTCATAAAAAATCCCCATTGTGACATATTTGTATCTGTTTAGTCTATTCTGATGACATAGAATTTTTATATAAATTTAAGTTACATCTGCTTTTTGTTAAATAGCTTGAAAACTGTTACACAAATTGCCACCAAAAATATTACTGGAAAGTACAATTCTTTGTATAGCTAAACCAGGAAAATTACAGTGGTGGCATCTTTAAAAAGATACAAATTGGCTTTTATCTGGGAAGAAATGACATTTTGCTGATTTGTAAAAATTCTTAGGGTGCAGTCCTATAACTTTTGGCTACGGTAGTTGTTCCACTGAAGCTGGCTTACATATGAGCTGAAATGTCAAATCTTTATGTTATCTCTTTGATTCATGATGGTGCTGTCTTGGTCCCTTTAACATCAAAGCCAAAATTCACTTGGGCTTCAGTGGGAACAGAATTAAGGTCTTGGGCAAGACTTTCCAAGTTTGGTACATGAAGTCGTGTTTTAAAATCTATATTTGGCTTCTTATTTAGTTGACTTTATTTATTCATTTATTTTACTATTTTATTGTGGGGCAAAAAAAATAAATAAATCCAAATTTGAAATATTTCATCCAGTTCTAGTCACAAGTACTCAACACTTCGGCAAATAAAACCATTTTTTCAGGTACCTAAATATGAATTTAAGTTCTTAATGTTGAAAATGTTGGAAAATGTTAAAAACAACGAGAGTCCAGTGGCACCTTATAGACTAACAGATTTTCTTCGGCATAAGCTTTCATGGACTATAACCCACTTCGTCAGATACAACATCTGAACATTGTAAAATGTTGGTCTTGGTGATTAAAGGCTAGATCATGGGGGGTGATGAATTCCCTCTATTCCTATTGGCTTTATTACTCTACTTCTCTTTACTTCTGACAATACCCAGAATCTAGCAGAATCATGGCCCAAGTCAGTTAATATTCTCCTTCAGTAGGGTGTAAGTATTTGATATGTATGTTTTTCAGAGGTTCTGTGTTAAGTCACATATAATTTTATTAATTGTGTTTTGTCAGTGATATGACTTATTTGAGGTGACATTTTATCATTTGAATTATATAGAGAGTATGTAATATTCAGGCCTTTATCTACAGTTTCTTTCCCCATTTCCTCCCCACCCCATATTGAACAGGTAAATACCAGCTCTCTCCAACGGTGAACATGCCACAAGATGACACTGTTATTATTGAGGATGATAGACTGCCAGTACTTCCTCCACATCTTTCTGACCAATCATCTTCCAGCTCCCATGATGATGTGGGATTTGGAACAGCAGATGTTGGCACATGGGCTAAAGCCACAATTAATGAATCTACAGACTGGTAAGACCATTGTCCAGAGAATGAAAACGATAGTCAGTTATAATAATTCCTTTCTATTTAGTTTAACAGTTAGCAACAGTGAATAATAATCTTGGGTTTTTTAACATTCAGACCACAACATTTTCAAACCTTTAACTGCCTCTATTTCCGTACAAAAGTCTGTGCAGATAATTTTGACGGACTTTTACTTTCTGCCTCGATAGCTGTATGCAATCTTAAAACACATTTATTTAGAGTTGTGTTACCAACTATTATTAAGACCAAATTGGTACATAGCTAACAAGAGTTAATATTATGTAATCAAATTATAAGATGATCCAGCCTTGCATTTAATCAGAAAATTACAACATTTGTAGAACAGCCCTGTTAAAAGTTTAAAGTTATGAAAGATGGGAAAATGTAATTTATAATAAATAGGAAAAGTTAATTTATAATTCTCCAAATAATTTTTTATAAAATAAAACTAAAGATTTTATTTTATGTACCAGTGTATATTTAGGAGACTTTTTATCACACATGCATCAGCCTTTACTGTATTTAAAGAAATGAATATTTTTTAGATAATCAACTTAGAAATTAAGGGAGCTCTAAATTTAGGCCTGCCAGTTGTATGTCAAAGTGCAGGTTAAGATTTCCTGAATATTTAGCATGAGTATTATGTGCAGCATTGTGATTTACAAGCAGTGCAAAAGTAGTGTAGTAATATTTCCCATGAATTAAAACATGGAAACCAAATTACCTCATGTTTAACCCTCCAGTTGGTTTAAATCTGTGATCTTACGTGGAGATTTTTACATATGATATCCAATGGCTAAATGTATTGGTCTCATTATTTACCTATTTATTGTTCATTATAAAAGCAATATTGTATGCTGTTCATACAATCTAAGAGAACTGTACATTAATTTGCAAGTCTAGTAATTATGTACAGCAGTGAGCAAAATAAAAGACTTCTCTATGGACCCAACTCCTAAGGGCGTAGCGATAATTAACACAAGCAGAGTGTGGATCTGTTCTGAATATGTCAGCAATATCTTAATAAAATAGCACTGGTAATGCCCTTTGGTTCTGATTTGCACCAGTCAGCTATTTCTGTTTTGATATTATGTGTATTTGAGTTGATGTTCAGGGATTGCCTTTGCTGATTCTAAACAGTATTTTAATGATTGTAGTAAAAAGTAACTTTTTAAAAAATCTTCATTTTGCTTTTCTTTTAACATAGCAGCTTTTCTCTTAGAAGTCTCATATGTAATTTGGCCCTTGAAATGTCCATCCATGTCTTTTGTAAAACGTTTTATAGCTGAAAATCTGAGATTTTTAAATTGAACAGCACTTAAGACATCATGTAATAGCTTGTGTCTCAGTGAATTTTTCAGCTGAATGTGGGGAGAAAAAACCTTCAGCATAAAGTAAAAGCCCATTTGAAATCTGCAGATGCTTTTACATTTACTGCTGCAGAGTAACTTACTATTCATATACTTTTCTGAACTTCATTGAAAACAACAGTAAAGAAAATAGGGATTAGATATTGTGGAATTCATTTTGTATAAAAACGTTTAAATCTCTATCTTTATGAGAAATTGTTAAGGTCTTTAACTACGATTGCAGGTAAAAGAGCAGATGAGTTTAGTGCCTTACTCATATGTAATGCTTTCTATTTATAAAAAATAAATAGCAGCAGAAATAGATTGTTGCATTAATTTCCTGCTGCAAATGGATAAAGGAAGACTTGTAAAATGAAGGTGTTTTATATGATTTTGCTGGAAGGCTCAAAGGGTAAAGCTAAGAATATGGACGAAGGGTTATCCAAACAAGAATGGCAGCTGTTCTGAATCACAGCAGAAAATGTAAGCTTTTCCAGCCTGACAATATCTCCCTAATCCTTGATGAAAATGTTATGAAAACAAAGGGGCAATAAGACAGGATTAATAAGTGGAATTTTAATAACATTGAGGGTCAGAAGACGGTTACATTCTTTAAAGAATCAGCTGTCGTTCCAGAAATCATATTTGTTAAGTACGCTAGAACATAGTAAATTGTAATGGGTATTAAATGAGTTGCATTAATGTGAGATAGAAAGTGACTTTAACATAGCTGAAAAATATTAAAATTAGCTATTTTTGGTGTTATTTACTCAGCTATGCTTGTTGACTTTTTTACTTACCATATAGATGTGCTTTTGAGTTACATTTGGAAAGTGTGTTTGTTCAAATGGGTCTGAGGTTGGACTTTGTTAATTATTGAAATTGGTATAAGCCTCATTAATAATTTTAAGTTCTTTATTTTTGTGGACATTAAAACTGAGGGCATAATGTAGCATTCTGATATTTCTAGTTAGCTTTTTAGCAGATTGAGATTTGAAGTACTTTGCAACTAGATGAGGGGGAAAAAAGTAAATCTTTGTACTTATATAGCACCTTTTAAATTTTTTATTTTAATTTTGCAAACATTAAGTAATTAGTCCTCTTGATAGCTCAGAGTGGGAGATAAGTATGATAGGTGCAGATCAGGAAGCTGAAAGGTTCAGTGATTTGCCCAACGTCTCAGAAATGGGATCAGTTGAAAAGCCGGGATTAGAACTCAGGAATTCTTGACTTCTAGTCCTGTGTTCAGACCTTACCATTCTCTCCACAGTCCATGATCTGCGTTAGTCAGAATTTTTAATCACATTTTAGCATGTTGGATGTTTTAAATGAATAGACATACACAAAGCTGAATTTACATGAAAATGATATTCATCTTTATAAGAAACTTGATATCGCTTGAACAAATAAGCAATTATGCAAAGATCATACCAAAAAAGAGTCAAGCCACCAAAACAAGCAGTGTTAGAAATTCAGCCCTTGCAAAGAAAGAAGCACACAATACATTCTGTTTAACTAGATGTAATTGAGGATTTCTACCTTATATAAATCAGATTAACAGATGTTGCTAGGAGAATTTCTCACTTAATATTAACAAATTTTTCATTCAATATTAACTCATACCAATACTAGTTGTGAGTCTCAAACACCTGTGTGGCCTTTCAGAAGATGTTTATGATATGATGATGAGAGGTCCTGAAAACCCATGACTTTTACTGAAGTAATTGAGAACATGTTCTTAAACCCATGTAAGCCATATTCAGCTCACAGTTGCACTTCTATACATTTTTTTAAAAATCATCTGTTTTTTACTTCTGTAATGTGGGGATAATACTTAATTCACAGTGATGTTGTGAGAGTTAAATTGTTAATATCTGTAGAGCACTTAACCCGCAATTCAGCAAAGAAGTTAAGCAGTGCTTAGATTCTCCGCTAAATCATGGCCTTGGGTATCTCAAAGGCTTGGCACCTTGGAAATGGCTCCAGGAGTTAGAATGTGAAGTACCATGGGTCTGAGCCAACAGCACTGATGTCAAAAGACATTTGACGTTGTCTTCGATGGAATGGGATCAAGGCCTATATATAATTGAAAAGCATTACATGGGTAATACTCATCAGCATGTACCCATTGCCACTCACGAGCATAGACTTATCTCATTATTCAGAAACCTATCCCAAATCTCATTCGTATTCTACAAAATAAACCAGTGCATAACTACAGTAAAGAAACTTTGTCTGAGATTTACACATTGATGCTTCAGTACCTGGCTTGACAAAGTTGGCGGGCTCCTAGGTGCCACGCTTCAATGAAAGGGGCCGAGCTGCCCTGCCGTCAAAATGCCACTCAATCTGCTGACTGCCTAGTAAAGGTGCCTGCATCATCGCGTGCTCCTCTCCTGCATTTCCCCAGCAGAGCCTGAGAAAGGCACCTGCAATTTTATTTTTGGAGACCAGAGGGCTCTCCTCCGCTGCATTTTCCCCAGCACAGCTATGTGTCAGGCTACAAATTCTGTTCACCATGGCAAGCTGCGATTTGTCGAGGCCTACTTTAGTAGAACAGCTAGCAGTCTAGACTTAAATATCATTCCTGAGACCCTTACTGCCACACCCAGAGGCGGCTTTTGGGGTAGGCGAAGCAGGCGAATGCCTAGGGCCCCGAGCAGTAAGGGGCCCCATCGCCTGCTTTCCCTACCCCAAAAGCCACATCTGCCTCAGTCAGCAGCAGGAGGAGGAACTGGCTCAGGGAGCTGGGACCACGTGGGGGGAGCTTGGGCCAGAGGGGGGAACTGGGGTGACGAGAGGGTGGGGATGAGGGAGAGCGGGGCCACAGAGGGGCCCCCAGAGGCCTATAGGGGCCCTGCAATGGGCCTTCGCCCAGGGCCCCCTATAGCCAAAGGCCACCTCTGGCCACACCAGCTAGATCCATCTGCCAACCTTGATCCTTTTTCTCTAGTTTTCATCATCATTCTATATTTAGTAATTTTATTTTCAAACATCCCATGAGGTAAGGTCATATTGTAATACCTCCTTCATAGTCAAATGACTTGCCCAAGATGACACAGGAAATCCATAGCAGACCCAAGAACTTAAATCAAACGCCCAGTGACTCAACCAGGACTGTCCTTTCCCACCCAGTACAATGAGATGTGTGCAGTATTTCTAATCAAACTAAATCCAGAAAATACAGTGAAAAATTCACAAGAGAATCTCGGTTTTGTTTGGTTGGTTTTGGGGGGTGGCCCTCTCAATTCTTTAACTGCAGAGTTTCAGAGAAATTCTTTAGATTGGACAGTTGACATTTGTGTTTTACTACTACACTATATAAAGCTTGTTTTACTTGGAAAACAAACAAGTCGCGTGTGACTAAAAACAAGATATCATCAAAAATTATTCCTGTATCTGTGGAAAATCAAAGTAAAGTGCACTGTCATTCTTACAGCTCTGTATTTTTACTGAATGTGTATAGATGTGCATAGGCATTAGGTACAGATATTTTTCCACTGTGGTTTAATAGGCTTTTAATTACTGGTACTTGTTAAACCACTGTTGCTGTGAATACAATAGGCCATGGTTCGGTCTTGATGTAACTCCATTTACTTCAGTGGTTTATTTAAAATTGGCTTCATTATCTGTTGGTAGAAGTCATGTACCAAATAAAAATTTTTCTTCTCAGATGAGGGGTTTGCATGAACTTGATAAATATCTGCATGATTTTTTTCCTTCCCACAGCACTCTTAGTCCAGATGTTGATCCAGTGCTTGCTTTCCAGCGAGAGGGTTTCGGACGCCAAAGCATGTCAGAAAAACGCACAAAGCAATTTTCAGATGCCAGTCAATTGGACTTTGTTAAAACACGAAAATCCAAAAGCATGGATTTAGGTAGTGAGTGATATTTCTTTTTATGCCTTTTTTTGATGTTCTAAATATAGATTTGGTCATTTCACATATATGATTGACTCACAGAGCTCAGTGTATATGTTTGATGGTGTCATATAAAAACATGAGTGGCCAAGTGGACTGTATAGTTTAATGTCTATAAATTTGTTGTAAACATGTAAATGTATGTGGATATACAATGGTATGTGTAGATATTTCACTGTTGTATGAATGTTCTTATAGCCATGCTGAGCCAGGATATTGGAGATACAAGGTGGCTGAGGTTTGGACCAACTTCTGTCGGTGAGACAGTCACGTCTTCGAGCTTATGCAGAACTTTCTTCCAGTCCTGAAGCGTGTCTCTGTCTGTCTGTCTGTATCTCTCTCTGTCTCACCAACAGAGGTTTATCCAGTAAAAGATACTACCGTACCTACCTGGTCTCTATGAGATACTTTATAGCAGGTGAAAATGTGTACTTAAAAATCAACCACTGAATACTATTTTTAAAAAGTAATTACTTCTATTGAGTTGACATTGGGAAGAGAGCCATATTCTTAATTTATGTCTGTACCTGAAATAGCCATAATTATCCTTGACTATTTAGTATTCTAGTGGTCTACAGTAAGTGTTACTGAAAATAATAGGGATACAAACGAAGAAGCATGTTAGAGAATGTGCGCCAGCCCCATCTCTGGTTTAGGCTATACAGCAGTATGTAAGCTGGAAACCATATTCTGCAGCAGCAACCAAAACAGGGAATTTAATGTTCCACTTATGAATAATATTATTGAAACAATTGGGTATAAAATATTTGTGACTAAACTATCCATAGATCTGTCATGGATTCAGGTTTTGAGTGTAGAATCTAATAACCTGAATAAGCACGTTTTGAGTTTTTAGCTGATAACCTTTTAAAATGCTGCAATTTATAAAATACAAATTCCTTTTGCTTTATAATATTTGTGGATATCTTAATTAAAATTCTTAATTCACCACCTTGACTAAAGTAAGATAGGTGGTGTTGACTTGCCTGGCTAGACGTGACGTGCTAACATATGAATAACATATTGTACCTGCCTGGGATATGAAAATGACTGACAACTTGCATGATGGCTACTAGTTTGCTGCCATTTTTATCAGGAACTTTTGCTCAGTATTGCATATTATTTGCATGAAGTTGGTGTTACCAGTGCCTCCTAACTTAGAAAATTGGAATGTTGTATGCATGTGGGTTGTGGGAACTAACTGGGCTAACCATTTATACATTTACCTTTTAACAGTAGCTGATGAGACTAAGCTCAGTACAATGGATGACCAGAAAACAGGTAAGAGTTGACAGTAAGGCTGTTGCTATAGAAACCTTGGTCAAAGCAGCTAACCACAATTACAGAACTGCCAATCACGTTGCATGAAAACATGAATATTCCAATACTTGCATGGCTGTTTTCTGCTATGGTGAATAATCAAGTTGTACAGAACAGAGATAAATATATCTGGGTCATTTACTCAAAGCAGGTCATAGAGTATAACTGTACCTACATTCTTGAAATTCATAAATATTCACTTTAGTTTCATTTTTGTGTTTTCCTTTCAAAAATCCTGAAAACTCTTCTTCAGGCCTTGAATTCTAATTTAAAATGGGATGACTGGAGAGAGCTGATTGTTTAACTACTACTGTGTTAACATCATGCTTGCAAATAATTAGTTTAATTCTAAAGTTTCTTTCTTTGCATTAAGATGACCATCAGACATCTTTCTTAACTGTAGATTCTTAGTTCATGCTGAGTTGCTTTTAGAATTCAAAACAAAGCATCATATTTGAAGAAAAGAATATGCAGATAGAATCTTTCATATACCAAACATACTATATTTTATATGATGATTATGAAAAGTAGCTTTCAAAGCATAATTTTATTAGTAATTAAAATAATGCACCAGCTGCAATCATGAGCCTTTATGATTTATTAATGCAAGTTAGCTTTTGACCCTTGGAATGCTATTTTAATTAGTCTAGGTATAGGGGACATAGTAACATTACTTAGCTCTAATTAGGAATAATTCACCTTTTAAACCTGAAAGTATTACTTATTTTTAACATGACTCAGGGAGTAGGACATCCCACCCACATTTACTATTAGTATTTTACACTTGCGTCTCTTGCTTCTTGCTTCTCTTGTTTTAAAGCACATTTTAGAGAAAAAAGAGTAGACTGGAAAACTGTAGCTGATAACCTTTAAGAGACAATGGGAACAGCTCGCAGAATCTTGCTAACTAAGGTCACAATTCTGCGAAGAGTTAGGTATTTTCTTAACTTTACAAACTGAGAGCAATTCTGTTACCTTCAGTGGAACTACCTGGTGCATAAAAATAAATCCGAGTACATTTTTTGGTATAGGAATGTAGGAGCCAATCCTGCGACTTTTGTTAATGGGAGTAAGAGCTGTTCATGAGGCGAGTGGGGTGACAGTTTTCTTCCAAACCTTTTTTGCCAAAAATTTTAGGTTGACTGAAATATTTAACAAATTCATGTTGAATTTACACAATTACTCAGTCAGAAAAAGAAAATGGAAACATTTTGTTTCAGAATTTTTGAAAGCGAAATGTTTTAATTTTTATTTTGTCTTCTCCTTTTTAATTTGAGCTTTATTTTATTTTTTAAAATATCAAAAATGAAACTTTTTCATTTGGGTATGAATGTAGCATTTTGTTTGATCCAAAAATTATTTTATTTTATTTTACTTTATTTTATTTTTTCCTTGTTTGTCCATCAAACTGTAAAACCATTTATTCATACAGCTTTGCTCCTATGGCTATAAGCACTACTAAAACTTACGGGATCAACTCAGAATTTATCAAAAATAAATATTAATTTCCTTTTACTTTGTTCTTAAGATAGAGCTGTGACTGTAGTTACTTCAACGCCAACATGTGCACTAAGAAAATATAATGCTTGTATGTAAGGGTGCCCAGTGTTTTTGGTTTTATTTGTAAGATGCAGTCCATTCCATGTAGAAAAACTATGTTAACTTCCAGAAAGACCCAAGTTCTACTCGGGTTAAAGGACATGACCTTAATCATGAAGTCACCTGAGCTAAGCAAGATAAATATTTTATTTACGGCCTTAGTGACTGGAGAAAGGGAGAACACAATGTGTTGTGATTTGATTCTATTCCTTCCTTTGTTTTTGCATGATGTTAACCAGATTCTGTGTATAACTGTGGAATTCCACCATTAGATAATGTAGCTAAACTAACCACTTAGAGTAGTTTGGCTGAAAAATTTTATGTGAGGTTTTAAAAGACAAATGTTTAATATATGTGATACGCTATATAAAATGCAAAACTTCAGCATATTTACTTTAGAAGAATAAACTCAAACTCTGTTAAAAGTGAATTGATTGGGTTTAATTGTGTTGACTGAAATGGGAAGTGAAGCTCTCACCAGCACTAGGTACTATAATAGATTTTTAATTATTTTTCTTTCTTCAGTTCATTTGAACTATCTAATCCTTGTAATGTTTACAGTTCATTCCAAAGGTTAGAATATATTCAGTGGCAACTGAGCATGGCTCATTTATCCAGCCTTAAGCATACTATAGTTGGTTCTTATTTCTATATACACCTTGTCATAATGCTAAAGAAGTCTTTCAGAGCTTATCTAAATCACTTGTTTTTTCATGGTACCTATTGTCTATCATTAGCTTTAAAAAAAAAAACCCTTCCTCTATTTTCATTAGTGGATATAATTGCTTGTTATTTCTGTCTTTCTTTAAACTGAAATATTGCTCCTTTGTTGGGTGGAAAAATAATTCTATTTTTAGTTATTAAAACTTAATAGAGTGGTTGTTAGGAAATAAATTTACTGACATGCTGCTCTTGTGTAACCAATAAAATAAAACAGACTTTGTAGACTTGCACAATTTTACAGTTCAGAAGCATGGTGTATTTTTTTTATCAGTAATATCTGACACTGTGTAGTGTATATTTGTTTTTTTACCATTTAGCATCACATTTTACATTTGTATTTGAGACTATTTTAATTAGATAGCAGGATGACTTTAAATCTCAGGTGGTAATTTATTTTTTATAGTATTATTGAGGATAGGAACTGAAGTTAGTTGTCTTTTAGCAATTATTCCAGTTTTGATTTAAATATCCTCAGGATCAAGAATAGCATTCTGAGAAAGAAAGAAAGAAAGAAAGAAAGAAAGAAAGAAAGAAAGAAAGAAAGAAAGAAAGAAAG
>ML685840.1:14140194-14167133 GCA_007922175.1 Pelusios castaneus | reverse complement strand
AAGTGCACTGAATTATTTAGAAGAGAAAATTCAATTAAAAATTAATTTTACAGACTTCTTAAAATAATCAGTGATAAAGGAAACATCACACATCCTTTGAATCAGGGACTGCATATGTTTTTTATCTTTGGAAATCACCAGGCAAAGTTATGACACTATATAAATACTTAATATAATATCAAAAGGCGGGGAAGTATAATGTAGTTGTTTGAGCAGGGCAGTTCAGCACAGTGGAATAGGAGAAATAAGGCGTTTGGAAGGGGTAGCAAGTACATATAATATATGTGATGTGTGTCATATGTCTCCATGTGTATGTACACATGTGCTGTGAGGTAGGAGAGGAAAGGTTGCTGTGTGCACTGTAAGGGCTATTGTGTATGACTGTGAATACATATTCTTGTGTGCGAAGGAGCTGCGGATGTGTTCTGTGAGATGGTGCTCTGTGACAGCAGTTCTCAACCACTGTGTTGGGACACATTGCTGTGTCGCCACACAACGGTAAGTGTGTCGTGGCAAGCCAGGGAGATGGCTAGGATTCAGCCGGTGAGGGGAGGGCTGGTGTGTCCAACACGCCACCAAGTGTGTCGCGATCCCCAAAAAGTTGGAACCCACTGCTGTATGATGTGGGGACAATAGAAGGATCAACAAAGTGGGGAGAGGCACATGTGGTGCATTGTGGTAAGTGTATATGGCTTGAGATGTATGTATATACCAGGTAGGGGGTGTTTAAAGGTGTATGTCCCAAGTGAGAATATGTGGTAGGTAGAATGACCTGTGGAATTAGGTGCATGGTGAGGATGTGCCTCATGGTGCGCTCTGAGGGAGAGGTGTCTGTGTGTGCTCAGAGTGGGGGATGAAAAGTGCATGGGTTGCAGACACGTGTGCACATAAGATGTTATACAAGGGTGACTGTGGCATGAGTTGTTCATACAGGGACGAGGGTGCCGAGCAGTACCCTCTGAGAGGGCCTGTGTTAGCAGTCTGAAGGAGCATGTTGCACTCCTGACGGTGGGCATATGGATGAAATAAGAGTGCAACCAAGTGCCTTATAAAGAGTAATGATGTGTGTGCACAGAGGGGGAAGGGGGAACGTCTTCAGGGGGCACATGGATGAGTGAATGAACATTTATATACATTGCAGGAGGAATGGATGCACATAGCACACTTTTCATTGGGAGTGTTGCTTTGTTACAGGTGGCTGGCTACTTCAACAATCATTTGTCAGGAAAAAAATGTTGAGGAGGCAAATGCTGATAACTTCAAACTTTAAAATAATAATATTAATAGTAAAACCTGGTTCCCCTCACACACACAGGTGATATGGGAGAGAGGGAAAAATCTTGTATTTCTTTACATTAAATTGTCTTCAAGCAAAATCTAAAAGACATAGAAATTGATTTTGAGGGTATAATATTTCTAATGATTACTGTTAAAACTGTAACTATGGAAAAAGTTAATATTTTCAGATTAGGACTATAAAAACAAGGAAAAGTGGTTCTCATGGATTTTGAAATTTATTTGTTTATTAAAAGAAAAGTTTACAAAAGTTTCTCAAGGGTTTGTGGGTAACCTTATGATAGTCTTGTTGACATTTTGAACTTCTCCACTCAATTTCCAGGAAGACTTAACCTTATATTTTGAAAACAGTTGCCTTGCTATGAAATGGCCACAGATGATAGTGAGGGTATTAAAATATAAATAGGTACTTATATTTCTTTTGTGGCAATACTTCCTGTTTCTAGCTTCTGCAACCTGTCCTCATTTAAGCGCATGACCACCCAAGTTCAATAAATATTCCTACCATTTCTGCAATCCATTATTAGTTTTACAGTACTCTGGGAACATTAGGTCATATCCCATCTAGCTTTTCCTTTGGGAAAGTGTGACCTACATAAATATTCTTCTCAGAATGATCTTTATTGGGCAGCAGGAAATGGGATTTTTTAAAATGCCCTTCATGAGCGTAAATGGGCACATAACATTTACAAAGAGTATACAGCCATTAATTTATTAAGAAAAGTTAGAAGAGCATTTCATTTAGAAAAAATATTTCAGATTTCACTTTTCAATAAGAAAATTTACAGTTTGTATATGAAAGTGAATGTATAAAACAGCTGTTTTATTCATAGCTGTCTTGTCTTTCAAAATTTTGGCAGGCATTTTTTTTTCTTTCTGAGGATGGGTTTTAATGCAATTTAATCTTGAAAAGTAAACGGCTCATCACTTTTGTTGTACCCGGTAAAAGTTTGGGACGGTGGGTTGGATGGGTGAATGTATACACATACATGCAAGAAAATAATCTGTGTCAAAGTTTTTAGGACAGTGACTAGATCAGAAATATTTATCTGATCAAGAGAGGTGAGAGCTGGCTGAATATTAACATCAGCCATCAGCCCCTGCTCACAAAAGCTTGTCAAACATAGTGTGAAGTTTGTTTGCACAGCTGGGAAGACATCAAACTCCCTGTTCCCAGCTGGCCTTTCTTGCTCACCCCAACAGCTGTTCCATGCCCCCAACTATCCATAACTCCAACTTTCCAAAAATATTCCCTGTGAAAGGAAGGGTTCTTCTCGGAGGTGTGAATTCAACAAACTTAAACTTCCAAGCCAATCTGTAGAGGCCTGTTTATTCCCAAAGCCTGGGGTCCAAACTGCTGCGTGTTTTTTATGGACCTATGTGTGAACCAAACTCTGTAGGGTTTGCACAGCCATGGGGAAGAGAAGATTTTTTTAGCAAGTTCATACAATCAAGAAGGCAGCTGTGGAAAGAATACTTTGGCAGCTGCTGTTTGAGTTCACTTAGTTTCGAGCCATTGAGTTTAACTCAGTGTTTCGCATACTTTTGAGCACTGAGTTTCCCCTTTAGGAAAATGAAAACAGTTGTCACCCTTCTTCAATTCTTGTATTGCCACAGTTCTGCACCCCTCAGCTAGTCGTTGGAGCACCCCCCAAGACACACTGGCTGGGAAATGCTGTGTTAGCTTATGCTTGGGGTCTGTGGGTTTACAATTTTTAGTTTAGATTTAAATATATTTAGTTGAAATTTAAGATCTTTACTTCCTTGTAATAGTACGTAGATGGGTTGTAATAGTAGGAAGATGGTTTGGGCTGTTGTCTATTTTTCTTTGAATGATAGTTGCACAATAGGGCCTAAATCCAGATTGGGGCCTCCTGGGTACCTTTCTTTTATCAATATTTTATGACAATATCATTCTTCATAGCTCTGGCATGAATAATTCTTGCTTATGGGAGATTAGATGTCTTAGTGGATAGAGCACTGGATTGGAACTCAGGAGAACAGCTGAGTGACCAAGGGCAACTCATGCTGTTCCTCTGTGTTTCATTATCTCATTGTGTAAAATGGTGTTACTGGTCTGCTGTATTAAAGCGCTTAGAGATTTGCTAACAAAATTCAGTGTATAAAAGCTAGTTATATTATATTATATTATATTATATTATATTATATTATATTATATTGTTGTTATTGTTACAGTATATTCAGTTATGCACATCTTATTACCAGAAAGATAACCACACATGGGAGAAAGATCAGGGAAAACCAGTGAAAAGGGTTGGTAGGTGGGGGACTACAGTGTTTTATTTATGAAATTTAAAAGTTATGTATTTATATCTTGGCAAAGAGACAACAAAATGAGGACATTATAATAGGTGAAAAAATTGAACAGTGGGAACAGCAGTGAGGAAATGGAATTATTTAATATCATAAAATGAGGACTTCCTTGGAGTGCTTACATAAGATATGTTATGCTTAAAAAAACAAAACAAAATCCCCCCATATCCATTAAGGTTGGATGCCAATTAGATTTGTGTCACTAATGTTCTTGTAACCTAAATCATTTCTTAAAAGGTCAAGAATTATTTTACCATCATTCAGGTGGTGCTTAATGTCACACTGATTTGAGAAGTTGCGCATTGCTAACCTTGTTAGAGTCATTGGCTAAGACATCATATACTCATTCGTTGTTCAAACTAGCAGATCTGTACAGAAATCCCTACAGATTACAGAGATAATGTGAAAAATATTAAGTGTATCTCCATAGACTTTCTCTATACATGTGAATAATCAACCATGCAGTTCTCTTTATTAATCCTAATTAACTTTTTTTAACCACTTAGGTTCCCCAACAAGAGACGTTGGGCCTTCATTAGGTCTGAAGAAATCCAGCTCATTAGAAAGTCTACAGACAGCAGTTGCTGAGGTGACTTTGAATGGTGACATCCCCTTCCATCGTCCACGCCCACGGATAATCCGAGGCCGAGGTTGCAATGAGAGCTTCAGAGCTGCAATTGACAAATCATATGATAAACCTGTTGCAGATGATGATGATGAAGGCATGGAAACCTGTAAGTATACTGTTTCTGCATGTGAAGAATGTTGTTATTTAATTTCCTGTGAAGGATTAAAAGTAAATTTATAACGATAAAAGGGATCCAATAAAAAAGCATAATTTTGTCTTTTAAAATAAAGTATAAATGAAATTTCTCTAGATTGTTAGATAAGGCTTTATAAATGCTTGTATCCTGCGTATATATTCACAGATTGAAACACTATGAAGCTACTTCTTTTTCTATAGCAATAAAATTAGATTAAAAGTAACGTATTTGTGTTAATTGTTAATGCGAAAAGTTTTTATATGACTACATATGAATTGATTTAATTAAAAAGTTTAACCAAACAGGAAAAAAAAGTTGAATTCAAATTGAAAAGTGTCAGCATGGAAGAGTACATTAATGATGTGTTGGAAAAAAAAAATTACCACTGTTCTTTAATTAGAATGAGTAAGCCTGGCAGATCTAATAAAATTCTAAAAGTTAATGACCAGCTATTACACACCCTAATGGGCATTCATTTACATTTTCAGTTCTTTAACCCCAAGTGTGACCCAACATGTGGAGAATATGTCATTAACATAAAATAATCACTTCAAAGCTAACCTTATCATTATTGAACTATTTAAGAATGGGCTGGTAAAATGACAGTCCATACTGAATGCAAATAGTGTGAATGGTAAATTACCTCAATTGGGGGCTGTATTAAAATTATTGAAATTTTAACCTTCTTGTACTACTTTCGCTTGTCACCCTTCAGAAGATTTTTTTTTAAAAACAACCAGCTTCTATTCAGAAGAAGTTTATGAATGAAGAAGATATAGGGAAGAATGAAGTAATAGAGTGTCTATGCTGAATACTAAGAAAAATGGTTTGGAAAGTGTACTTTCTCCCTCTGGCCTTATTTTCTTTTAATTTGTTTTCAGTATGAGAAAGTGTATGCTTAATTAAATAATTTGGTCCTGTAGTTATATTCATATACGAGATTACTCATCTTCCTTACTCTCTTCCTAAAAATATTTCATGATTTAAACTGAGGTCATTTTGCTAGAATCAGTACTCCCCAGATAGCCACAGAGAGAATTAATTCTGCATCCCCTCCCCACATGCCTAGCAATTTCATGCAGCAGTGAGGATAAATGCCAGTCTTGTGCTCCTAGCTGTCAATCCACTGTTGACCAGTGGCAGAGTCAGAATGAGCGAATGTGTAAAATGATCCTGATCATTCTTCAAAAGTACAGGCCTACAATCTTTTGGGACATAAAACTTTGTTATTCTCAATGACTTTGTTTGGTACAAACCAGCTAACAGTGATTTCCTGTTGTCAGACATCAGATACCTCATGCTCAACGGGAGTTAAAGTTTCAAGTGGTTTAACCTCATTTGACTAAAAAAGGAATCTAAAAGGGGAAATACCAAAAGGGTTATCACTGAACACTTTCTAGGTGACTGAAAACATGCCTGTTTACTGTAAGACTTTTGGAGCCAGCTCATTTGACTTGATTGGGTATGGTGTGACGTTACATAGTCATGGCTATACCATTTGAAAGAGTGCATTGAATGCTTCCCTCCCACAAATGCACCCAGTACATGGTCACACTTGCTAGCAGATAGGGAGAAGAGGCAGGGCTCTGTCCCTAGCTTCTTCCCACCCAGTTTGAAGATTCTTGCATTGATAGATCTGGGTGTTCTCATGTTCCTGTAGCACTGAGCCCAACCCCATACACAGTGACTCAATAAGGAAAGCCATCTTAAGCCATCTTTACCCTTTGTGTACCATATAGCACAGGGCACACACTTATTTTTTGGTTCTTAGTGCCATGAAAAAGATAGAAAATAGCATGTCATATTAGTGTAGTTTCACTATGTTACAAATTTTGTGGATTCTTAAGTGATACAGAAACTGGTAGTACCATGGCAGTATAGCGCAGTGTTTCTCAGCTGGTGTTTCGTGGAACACTGGTTCTCCATGGACACAGTGAAGGTGTTCCACGACCGACACCTCCCCCTCTGGAGGACTGGGGCTGAGTGAGGAGAGAGGAAGGAGCAATGCGGCAAGTGAGCCGACTGTTCCTGGGAGATTTAAAATGTCCCACCCACAGCAAAGCTTCCAGGCACTCGCCAGCCCACCACTGTTACTGCTGACATCAAAATTGCTTGGACATAACTTTCTTTTATGAACCTTACTCCAAGAATAGATGAACTTTGTTTGATCATGCAGGGCTGAAATTCCCATTAAAACTTGAATAATATTTTCAGTCTTAAGTTGTGTCCATAACCATTATGTATCTATTTTTTTAGAAATAAACACATTGTATTTGTAAAATTGTATTTAATTCAGTTTCCTGAATAGTTTTCCCAGGAATGCATAGTACGCAGATATTACAAACATTACTGCCAGCATACACAGGCTTTTTCGAGAAAGTTTTCATCAGGTGTTCTGCGTAATTAGTACTTCAGGTGTTCCCTGGTCCACTAAAGGTTGAGAAACACTAGTATAGAGGGTTCAAACTATGGAGTTGTACTTTTGCAGCCTGTGATATCCCATGTATTCACGATGGTGATGTGGCTTGTGAAATCTACAGATCTTAGCCAGCCAAACTTTGAGTGGAAGCTGTTTCATTTACTGGAACCTTTGTTTCTGAGGGCTGTGCATACATGTTAAAGCCAAGGGAATTTATATTTAAGAGCAATCTGTTCCATTTTATGCAAAGTATCTATAGTCTTAACTTCCAGGGAAGTTGCCAAATGACTTCTCCAGATTGGCAAAGTTTGATAGCCCTGAGTGAATATAGGTTCAATTAGTAATCTGGTACTCAAATAAATATTGCCACAGTGCTGCCATAACTATATGCCCTAAGTTGTTTTTAATTAAATTTAATTATTTTGTAATTGTGTAAAATTAAAAATGCTGCTTTGTCTCCTAAAATCCATGCAAGATGTTGGTGGTCAGTTTTCTGCTGCCCCTGAGATTCTTTTCATTTTCCTTGCTTGAAAATTTTCCTCTTTCTTCTCCAAAAGTTTTAGAACTAGGAATGTTCCTTCCAGTCCTTTTGGCTCACAAAACAATAGCACTAAATTGCATTTATGAAGGACTTTTTAACATCTGATCATCTCATGAAAGTGCTCTAAGAATATGGAGATACAGTGTATTATAAAGGACTGAACTGCCTTTTAAATATAATTGCTCTCCCTAAAACAATATGTTGTTCAAACTGTTAAAAATGGTATGAATACCATCTGGAAACGTCCAATTCTGTGAAAACATTTTAAGAGTTTTGAGGAGGATTGTAAGACTATAATCAGATAATAATCACAGAATGTTGTGGGTGTTTAGATTATAAGAATCATTGTGCTTGTTTTTTTAATACTTGGAATAGCTGATTAGAAGCAAAACTTCATCTCTGGTGTGTTGTCTGAGAACAAGTCATTTGAATCTGGAGAAATTGGCAAAGCTTTCTAATCTTTGTTGAGTCTTAATTGCTAGAACCTACAGTCATATTAAATATCACAATAAGCGGTCTAGGAGTTCAGTTATGAAACAGCTTCACATTAAATAGCTTCAATTTCTCATGTGCATCTTTTCCATTTTATGGCCTAATTAGGGGAATAGCTTCACACTACCTCTTTTGTAGTTCTCTTTAATACAGTGTCGTTTGTGAAGGATGACTTCCGTCTTCATCTTGAATTGATGCTCAGAATATATCCTGATTTAATTTAGCCGTCAGTGGCCTAACTGGGTGTAGGAAAAAGTCTCTTGTACATTTTCTAGTCACCTAACATCATTACTGCAACATAACAAAAATCAGAATGTTTCATTTGTAGCGTGGACTTGAATTTAAATGGGACAACATTTGCATCTTTTCTAAACGCTCATAATTAGGTATCTCTTAATTGTAGAATGACTGCTGAACAAAAGAGAAGCAACTTTCTTCACGTCGTGTCTTTTTAAAACCTGGAAATTTGCTTATTCTAGTGTGTCACAGGGGAAAATGCTTCCTAGTTTATTGGGTAGGAGAAGATATGGTGCAGACTAGCAAGTTAATTGCAGGCAAATGACTGTGGAAGCTTGGTAGAAAAATATTTATGGCAGAGCAGATATGGAAGGGAAGCAATATTATCTCTACAGAATATGCAAAATAAATAGTAAAAGGGGATTCATTGTTATGACAAGTTGTTTAGCAGTTCAGCATAGTATAGTACCCATGATACATTCTTAGGATTAATTTTGTGTGTGATTATTTTGAATATGAACAACCATAGATTAATATCCATTCATCTTTAAAACCCTAGCAAAGAATTACTGAGTAAATGTATGACTTCAGTGTGCATCAGATTTTAAATTTATTTTTATTACTTTTATTGATTTACAAGCACAATCAGATAGATTGCCTCAATGTTGTTTGCACCAGCAATGGATTCTAGGTGCACAAAATCAGATTCTAGCATGCACAAAATTGGAGGCTCTTTTTAAAATCCCCTTCCATCCATGGTAGGATGCATCTACGCTACAGGACTACAATGGAACAAGCTGTAGTACCATGATTGTGTTGCTGTAGTGTAGAAATGTCCTTAGTTGCTTTATTCCATGTACCCACAATAGATATGCTAATAGCATCATGCAGTTAGATCCTTCACCTGTGTCCAAGTACTTGGGATTTGAAGTTATAGTCATGATTTAGCAATAAATGTCTATGTCCAGATTTGCCTGGCCTGAAATATTGCTTCAGAATATATTTGTCAAAGGCTGTTGGGTTGGTGGGATACTAGGAGCTCTTGAATACT
The DNA here is from genome assembly GCA_007922175.1 of Pelusios castaneus. Taxonomy (NCBI): domain Eukaryota; kingdom Metazoa; phylum Chordata; order Testudines; family Pelomedusidae; genus Pelusios; species Pelusios castaneus. The sequence goes on along the minus strand of ML685840.1, from coordinate 14,157,999 downwards.
TAGTGACTAAGTGTTGCCTGAGTCAGATGACTAAATCCATAGGTTTTGGTCCTGCAGAAGAATTGCAAACCGCTCATCATTTAGCAGGCAGATTTCAGACACTTCAGCAGCTTATGACAGTGAACCAAAAAAAATTTCTGTAACTTTATGACTTTCATTTCCACTGACTCACTGGAAGCATTTCCAGTTTTTGAGTGGAAAATTATTTATAAATAGGGATACCCCCATATATATTTTTTATCATTTTTCTTTTTAAGATTTCTGGAATATGTGTTCCAAATTATATATAGTCTGTCTGTAGATCCAGGTTTGAAACAGTTCATAATGGAGGCCTTATTTGTTTCATATGATGTAAACCAACCTCTAGAGTCTTCACTTCAAGCAATGGAACTTCTCTGGAAGAGTAAAACTGTAATATATTTTAAAAATTAGCCACTAACGAAGATGAGTTATTTCATCAAATTCACTGTGGTGTCTTGCTGTTGAAGAAAAAAAGCTTAACGGCTTGTATTGAAGGTCAACTGTCCTAAATGACTTTTTTCTGCATGTTGTGTAGCTGTGTTGGTCCCAGGATATGAGAAACACAAGGTAGATGAGGTAATATCTTTTATTCGACCACCTTCTGTTGGCGGAATTTGAGCTAGACATAGTTCTTCAGGTCTGGAGGAGGAATCAGTGTGTCTGAGCTAAATACAAGTTGGGACAGATTGGTGAGAAGGAGGGGTAAAACATGTTAGAGGCTAATGCTTGAAATGGTGGGAAATTGGGAATTAGATTGGTATACATTAAGGGTTTGAAGTGGCAGTTAAGAGTAGCAGGCAATATGGTGTGTTACAAATCAATATAATGTAAATGACGTGTATTTTGAGTTTTACTAAAAAGTTATTAACTACATGTGTAACACTCATCTCACTTTTTATCTTAAGGATATCTAAAATTCTCCTCACTTTAAGCACTAACACAAAATAACCAGTTGGCATCACTAGCTGTTAACCCTGTTTATTGAGCAGTACTGTTATTTAGAGTAGTGGTGCCCTGCTTATTACACTGGAAGGCCTCCTAGAGTCTAAGGTTGGAAAGGAACAATCTGATCATCTAGTCTGACCTCCTGCACAATGCAGGTCACAGAACCTCATCCACCCACTCCTGTAATAAACCTCTAACCTATGACTGAGTTATTAAAGTCCTCAAAACATGATTTAAAGACTTTATGGTACCAAGAATCCACCAGCAAGTGAGCTTTGCCCTATCCTACAGCGGAGGGCAAACAAACAAAAAAAACCCACAGCCTTTGCCAATCTACCCTGGTGGAAAATTTCCTTCTCAACTCCAAATATGGTGATCATTTAAACCCTGAGCATGTGGCTAAGACTAACAAGCTAAACACCCAAGAAAGAATTCTCTGTAATAGCTCAGAGCACACCTCATCAAACATCCCATCTCAGGCCATTGACGCATCGTCCACTAGTCAATCGCCAGGCTAGGCTGTCCCATCGAACCATCTCCTCCATAAATTTATCAGCCTCAGTTTTGAAGCCAGCTAGGTTTTTTGCCCCCACAATTCCCCTTGGAAGGCTGTTCCACAACTTTACCTTTCTGATGGTTAGAAACCTGTGTCTAATTTCAAATCTATACTTCCTCATGGCCAGTTTATATCCATTTGTACTTGTGTCCACAATGGCACTGAATTTAAATAATTCCTCTCCTTTCCTAGTATTTATCCCTCTGATGTATTTATAGAGAGCAATCATATCTCCTCTTAACGGTCTTTTGATTAGGCTAAATAAGCTAAGCTCTTTGAGTGTCCTCTCATAAGGCAGGTTCTCCTTTCCACGGATCATCCTTGTAGCCCTTCTCTGCACCTGTTCCAGTCTGAATTCATCCTTCTGAAGAATGGGGGACCAGAACTGCTCACGATATTCCAGATGAGGGTCTCTCCAATACCTTTGTATAACAGTACTAATGCCTTCCTGTCTCTACTGGAAAGACCTCATCTGATGCATCCTAAGACTGCATAAACCTAAGCACAATGTTATGGGGACCAAACATATTTTAATAACATTGAAGCTCACCTGAATGATTTATATTTTCAGTTTAGTTTGTTTCATATGTATTTAGATAGGTTATTTCTATGTATAGTATTGCCAAGTTACTCACATGTGTAAACTAAAGAATATAAACATCCTCCTGTCAAAAGGCTAATGAATCAGCCATTACCATATTGTGTTGAAGAAGGCCACAGGCCCTGTGAAGTGCTCTGGTGGGCAACAGGTTGTGCACCCCTGATTTAGAGCATCCACAATGTTCTGTGTGCCTCACAGGATATACAGACTCATTTTCTTCCCTGTAGACTTTGCAGAGTAATAACATTGATATGGAATCTGCAGAATGAACAGTCAAGGTTGCAACATAACGTCACATGGCTATTTACTATATTCCACAATATGCTGAAAAATCTGTTTGTTTGTTTTCCTCCTGTCCCACTAATATTCTTTTCATACTCTTTCAGTGGAGGAAGACACAGAGGAGAGTTCAAGATCAGGCAGAGAATCTGTCTCTACAGCAAGTGACCAGCCATCCCATTCACTGGAGAGACAGATGAATGGAAACCAAGATAAAGGGGAAAGAAAAAAGGCTGGAAAGGACAAGAAGAAAGACCGTGATAAAGAGAAGGATAAAATTAAGGCAAAGAAAGGAATGCTCAAAGGCTTAGGAGACATGTTCAGGTAAGTGTTATGCAACCAGCAATTGAGATTGTATAACAAAATAGAGCTTCTTTTTTTTTTTTTTTTGGTGTCCTGGTAGTACACAAATGCCCCAGTTGGGAACATTACTCCATTGAGTAAGTCTCTGTGCAAATATATATTTAAGTACAAGCTCCCAAATACCAAGAATTTGAACATAACCTTTAAAGCCCGATGTTGTGAACGTCTGTGATTCTGTGCTAAGTTTCTCAGGGGGGCAGTGAAGAATTTGCAACCTAATGAGGGAGAACTAAAGGCACTTTTGCAACCTTCTGATCCTGGGCTGCTCCGGCAGCAGGAGTGGCCCAGCTGTAACTTAAGAGAGTGTTGGGGCCTGCCTAAGGCTGTGCTATGGGCCATAGTGTTGCTTGCTTCATACCCACCCCGCCTCCAGCCTGAAGGCAAGCCCCCTATGCCTGGGCTTGCAAATGGATCCTTGGAAGACAGCAAGGATGGTTGTCCACTTCCATTCATGTACTGAGAGAATTCTCTTCCAGCTGTAGTTTAGGTTACAATAGACACTTTATGCCACTCTGTTCCATCTACTTGTAAAGGGGACAGAGCAGAGGTGGGGATTCTACCTGTTGTCTCCGTCTAGATCTGCCAGTTGTCTTCACCTCAAAGAAGATTTCATGAAAGTCTGGGAGAGAATTTTAAATGCTGTTTTAGTAACTTTCCAAGACTATGTTGGTTGGGGGGGGAAAATAAGCTAGCAAGGGTAGATAAAGTTCCATGACAAAGAAATATTCAGATAGTATCTGCCTGTCTTATGTTACAAAAGTTCATTATTTAAATTTAATTTGAAACTAAAGTTCCTGATATCATTTTAAAGGTCATTAATAATAATTCATCAGGAAAAGGTAGAGTGCTGCAGTTAAGCTCAGTTAAAATGTGGTACTTGTTACATTTCTGATTCTATACTGAATTCATTAAAGGTAGGTTCTGGCTATAGCTTGCTGTTTTTGTGTCTGACTTTTACTGAGGTTTAGTTAGCTTGTCATTTTTTTACTGAGAGCTAAAAAATAAGACTGGGTTGTTTAGCAGTTAAATGGGTTTGTAGAACTGTTCACTAAAAATTAGTATTTATCTAAGGAGGAAGTAAGGCCTTGTGGTTAAGGTATGAGAAGTGGGAAATCAGGCTAATCTGGGTTGTATTCTCAGTTCTGCCACCAGCTTTGTCTATGACCTTCGATCTGATTTTCAAAAGCGCCAAACTTCAACAAGTCCAGATGAGATCAATCTGCCAAAGCCCAAGGGATACAGTGTGTGATAAAGGCTCAAAATGAAGGGGGAGAAGGGGGCACATATCATTCATGCAGGAAATTTAAAATGCTGTGGGTTTCATTCCTGTAGTGTCAGTAACTTTTTGTTCATCTCAGCTTCATGTGTCCTTATTTCTGATGTTGAATCATTTTTGGCCATAACAGTGAAGAAACAAAAGACTTGTGTGGAATGTAGATAAGTTGGACAGTAAAATGAGTGATGTCCCTTGAAATGAGGGAGTTTTATAAGGTATGGCCCAACATCTAAAACATTAAACAGTCTTCTGCTTTGTTCTTGAGTTTTATCTTGTGTAAACCAATGGTACAAATATGCACCTGACAGGTATTTTTCAAGGCTAATGCCTCAGTCTTGCAAAGTAAAACAAAGGGGTAAATTGCTTGCTTGCACCCATCTCTGTGGAGGTAGTGGAGGTCCATGTGAGCTCAAGGTTTTTTCAGAGGTTTTATGTTGAAGAATTGGGGCCTACAATTTTTGTTTCTTTGTAACTTGAAGGTTTCAAGATGCAATCTGCTGTAGAAGAGGGAAGTATTACTGAGAGAATTTTTTGTATGACATCAGCTAGCTATAAAATCAACATGATTGTGTCGTATACATTAAACACATCATAAGGATATCTTTAATTTGGAAGACAACAGTAATTTGGCTCTTCAGAAAAGATCACAATCCTCTTGTCCTCAGGGGCATGCACAGGCTTTATATGTGATTGCTTCTCCCTCCCCAGCCCCCCATTGCTTCCTTGAGCTCTTACCAGCACTGCCTCGCCGCCAGTTGTCCTGAGATCCCTTCTGCACACCCTTGGTAGGCTCCAACAGGCTGCAGGCAAGGAAGGGACATGACTCAGAAGGCTTCCTGGTGCCCCCAGGCCAGCTCAGTTTCCCTGCCCCTGGTGCCATCTAGTGGGACTCTGCAGGAGTGTTAGTTATAGTGCTTTCCCAGGCGTGATCCTTCAGCTGTGCTCAGCCCAACTCCCACCATAGCAGAAAGAGGAGAGGACAGGCTCAAGGGAGGGAATCCTGGGATGGGAAGGGGGAGCAAAGCAGAAACTGGGCAGTGGCAGAAATGGTTATTTTGGGGGAGAGAGGCTTGCCCCTGCTTGTGCATGCCTCTGCTTGCCTTTTATTGTTCATTTGAGTAATTCAGCATTATCTCATACTCATACAGTGCTTAAATTTGCTTTGTTAATTCCTTCTCCATATGGCTTTTTTGTGTGATGGACTTTGTTGCATTTGTAAGATAACAGTTGCCACTTCTGCCTGCCGCATACCTTGTATTTCTACACAACTGATGCAATTGATAGTCTGATACTATGCTAAATAGAAAATCATGATGCCAGTAACATTTAGTATTTAAGCCATAATTAATATGTAGTTAGGTGTTCTCGTACCTCACAACATTCTTAGTATTTTCATAGTATTTCTCCATCTCTTTTATTTTCTTCCTCTTTTGCTTCTTATCAATGCATTTAACCAATCTTAAGATGATCTCTCTTCATTACGCTGCATGGACAAGAACACTTATGGAATGGAATTACTGTATCTGACACTTTTATTTCAGTGTCTGTGTTTAGCCACGTAGCTTTTTATTGCCTATATGCAAACTGACAGCTTGTAAACTGGCGCCTATTATTGCACAAAAATAAGGCCTTTTCCCTTCAATTAAAATCGTAGGATTTGGTACTGGGATCCTGATTAAATTTGTAATGTAAGATGCAGACTCCCACTAGAGATCATAGGTTATGTTTCTCCCTCTTCAGCAGAACATCATTATTTCCAAAAACTCCTCTTAAAATCCTTAAAGCAAATTTAAAGTAATAAATGAACTTTTTTAGAAGCTTACATTATTTTGCCACTTCTTTGGAATAGAAGAAAGAAACTTAGTGTAACTCAGAATGATTGTATCAGGATTAAAAATGAGCCTCCCATTGATTTCAAAGAAATTCTGAAGAAACTTTTCAAAGTTCAAAGAGGGCTTGGATAGTCTAATGATCACTCATTCTAACCAGGAATGATACCTGAGTTATACGTATTTTGGGGTGGGGAAGAGACTAGTATAAGTAAGTTGTTCAGTTGAAAAGGTGATCCCTTTACCCCAAAGCTCATGTTTAAATACAGGTGTTAATATACATTTGTAACTGTGTTCAGTAAAAACTTGACCTTTGTTGCCACAGTAATGTGCAAAATATTGACAAATCAGCTCCTGAGGCCTGGTGTGCAAGATGGAAGTATAGTTTTTACTAAATTCAGATGTTATTTGCTCGCTTTTATGTTTCACTATTGGGAATGCCTGGAAGACTGTACTTTTTTGCATCATAAGATTATAAAAGTTTTCCTGCTTGTCCAAATATTTTTTTTTAAAGTGCATTCAGGGCAGCCAGGTAATAAAAACAAGTACCAGTTACGTTGTTGTTGTTGTTTGGGGTTTTCTTAGGGTTTTTTTGTTGAGGATTTTATTTCAATCAAGACAAAATGAACTGGAAAGCCTCAGTGCAAAACATTAGCACAGTCTACGCTACGCTTGTACTTCTGTACAAGTTCATCATCGAGGTATCTGAGTACCTGCAATATGCATTGAACAATGTGACTCGCTTCTGCTGTATGCAGACTGGAAAAGGAGAATTGCTTATTGATATTTTTCCCTAATGTGCAGTATGCTTTTATTTGGGAAAGTGAGGTAGGCTATTTTTGCTCTGCCCTTGAAGTATAAAGCAGTGAGTATTAGGAACTAAGAACAATCTCATATTTATAAATTATAGCCATAATATCACCATGCAGTTTTACCATAGTAAATGTAGCCATGTAGAAGATCTGTTAATTGCATTTATGCCTTTCCCCTGGGCATCAGGTGGAATGTAGTGTCCAGAGGGCTGGTGTGCTGTGGTAGTCTGAACAAGGTACATTAACATCCAGTACACACATGACCTTGAGCATGGTTCTGTAACACACTGGCATCACAATTTAAAAGGTGGCCCAGTACAAACTCAACCTGAGTGACTCTCTTTTAAGCAATGATGAGTTCTTAAATATGATTCATGGGCCTCGTCTTGTTTCCCAAGGGAATTGATGGCAAAGTTCCCATTGGTTTTCATGGTAGCAGACTGGAGCCTAGCAAGTGAACGGGCACAGCTGTTCGGTCTCAGGAAAGGAACAGAGACTTTCAGGTTTCATGATGCTGGTAAAGAGAACAGATAAAAGTTCTTATACTTAGTCCAATATAGGAAAAAGGAAATAAATGCATTCCACATTAGGAAACAGAGGTTGATTTTTCTAGCCTTCTTAGGTTCTCCAAGCAATGAAGCCATGGTTTCTAGCCACACATAATTAAAGGGGAGGGGAGAGCTCAAATCAAACGCACAGTAAGAGAAATGGGCTGAATGTAAATAGGGATCAGCATTTCCAAGTATGAAAAGGGGTTTGCAGCTGGCCAAAAAAAGGTAGAGAGGGGGATGTGTGTGATGCAAAACATTATTTTTATTGCTTTCAGAGGCTGTTCATGAAATGAATATCACTTAACTATGAAACAGCTTTAGGTAAGGATGTAGTGATATAAATTAATTATAGTTGCCTTTGTAAGAACTAATGCCACAAGCAAGTGAGCACACATCTGTACAACTTTTCAAGCATGTGGATTAGTCAGTGGGAGAACACTCTCTGTTTAAAGGACATAAGTATTAGTCGGATTGGGGGGACAGTTTCAAGATTTTGCTTCTAGTGTTTACGGAAATGTAAAGCTCTAACCATACACTGCCAAGCCTTCATCTCATCTCTCAGCTATTGTAGAGCACAGATGGGTAAACTGTCACATTGGAAAGCCAATGCAAATGCAATATTCCCATATTACCATTAGAATCTAATCCTACAATTACATTTAAAATGATTACAGGGAGCCTTACAGTGTTGTTTCATCCAGTCCTGCAAGAGGAAATAGATAATTTAGTTTGAAACCTTGTTTAGCTGAAATCAGATATAGTGTTGTCTTTTTTACACAGCCGTTTCCAGAGTGCTCTGAACATGTCCAGATTCATAAATATATTATTTGTAGTTTGAATTATACATTTCAACCACATTAGCCATCTGAGACCTCTGACTGGGCATTTGGGAGAATAACATACACAGATTACTATTGTCTGTTACTTAGCTTCCTGATTGTGTTGCCTACACCATGTTTTACATTTAGGTTTCCTTATCATGGTGTCTAAGGAGAGGAAAAGCAAATCATAAGTATTTTTTCTTGCAAAAGGCTTGAAGACCAGTTAGAAATGAACATTATCTGAACGTATTGGGTTAAGTAAGCCCTTACTTAAGTGTTTCACTTAAAATTTCAACCACTTAATTAGTCTCCATATCTGCAAACTTGATGTTTTCTTTCTTTTTTTCACTCTTCACCAGCCACCTCTAGACCTTTTAAGCAGAACCTATATGGCAGAAGTGCCTAATGCTCTATGATAGTATTGAAACATACACAAATCAAAATAACTGGAAAGCACCCCCTCTCCCCCTTCATAGAGTAAAAAATTTTAAAAAGTGTGATCTGAGCTAAAAAATTCAAAACTTTAAAAAGTAGCAATAATATAATGTTCCATCAAAAGCCTGACTGAATAATAATACCTTGTAGCAAGAGGTAAAGTTTGCTCTACAATTAAAGGGGAGCAAGTTCCAATGATTGGGACTTGTCAGTCAAGAACATACTTTATCCTTGCTCTATACAAGCTGTATTTCTAGAAAAAGCACAGAAGAGCTCAGATCTCACAGTGGGACACAGTGAAAGGAGATCTCCTAAATAACTGGCTGCATACTATTTCAGGTTTTGAAGATAATCATTAGCATCTTGAACTAGCTTTGTGCCCACGCTGACCTACCATAAAGGCTGACTGGAATTTTCAGGGTCTTGTGAGAGGCTGCTCTATATCTAGCACATTACGGTAATCCATTTCGCTTGTGGGACACCGTGGATAACTGTAGCAAGGTCCACATCTAGTCTGCCGTAGATAGAAACATGCATTGTGGATCATTGCTGCTATCAACAATCAGTGATCCAGTAGGAGCCTATCTGAATTATACAGGGAAAGGGAAGCACTATGTTTTTCCCGTTTGTGACAGAAGAGGCACAATCCTCTTCCATAATGTGGGGGAATTCCTTTTCATGACCCACCAGCTTGTCTAGGTTCCATCTTGGCCTGATTGTTCTGATCCTGGTTCAAGTTTCTGTTAGCTACTGGGAACACACAAAGCACCAGTCTTCTAAAGACATTAGCTACAGAGCAAATATTACCCTGATATAGATCGTTACACAGGACTTGGATTTTTATAACTCTCATTCAGAGATTTTTCTTTCCTTCTTTCTAATTAAAAGTAAATATGAACACGAAAGAGAGCAGGTTTAATAAAGCTACCTAAAAGCTTGGCATGAAAATAGTTAGGTTTCTATTAGACAAAAAAACATAGTGCTCTGTCCAACTCTCTTCTTCTCTTTCTTTCTTTTTCCCCACACCCTCTTGGCAATTGTAATCAGTTGTTTTGTGGAAAATAGACCTTAACTTAATGGTGTTTCATTGCTTGCTTCTGAAAACATCAGGCATTATAGTCATTTATGACTGGGATCTAATTGGTGCATATGTGTGTGGTTTAATGTAGCGAATTTCTCATTGCTAACTAAACCACCTCACATAATCTGGCAGTGATTTAAGGAATGCAGTTACCAAAAGTGGGTAGTAAACTCCATGCCTTTTCAAATGACATACAGAAAGCACTGGGGCGTAATTGTGAAAGATGGATTTAAAATGAGAGATTAACATAATCTTATGTGGTTTTCTAGTTTGTCATTCTGACAGGAAACAGTGATTTGGTTATATGTTTTCTCACCACTTGATTTTCCCAGAGCAAATCTTGAACTTGTATATTTGATGTGGGTATAGTGTATGGTTTTTAATTTGAGTAGAATCAGGGTTTCTGTTTTTAACACGTACAGAAATAAGTGTCAGACTGACCTGTTACCAAAGACAAGTCCATAGTAGCTGATAACATATTCTCCCGGTATTCTTCTTTTGCTTGTCCGTGAATTTAAATAGAGAACCTCTGACATCTACAACACATTATCTGACTGCAAAGCAAGGAAAAGGAGCCACATAGCATGACAACTGAGTCTTCTAAGACTCTTTCTGACATCCTGTAATGTTTCTTTTCCAGATGTACGGTGTGAATATAGAATGCAAGCATCAAGGATGACACCTGCTTTACAATCTCTGTAAAGCAAACCTTTTCGTAAAATAATTTGTTGACAGTTTAGTGACTCTAAGTCAATTTCAATTCTAGACCATATAGAAAATGGATTTTTTTTTCTGCAATTGATGCGAAAATTGGAAGGCTACTGACTATTCAGTCCCTAACAAAGTACGATAAATAAATACTGCCTTGAGCAGTGAAGGATCTGTTAATGACATTCTTTGCGATATGTTCTGGAAACATTTCTTTTGAGAATTAATTTGCAATGGATAGAGGCTGGATATCTGTATTATTGGCATAATAGTTGAGAAGCTTTGAGTCTACATTTTGTTTTTAAAGCTGCTGTTCTTTTTGAAAATCCTGACAAAAATAGCTTTAAGATTATTTTGTATTTGTTAAAAGAAAATGAATATAAAATTATATTTAAAAAGCTGAATAGACCAAGCTAGATGACTGTTGAACTGCTTAGGTTGAATGAAGATCTATTTCTAAGAGAGAAAACTTTAACTTACTATTGTATTAGACATCTTATGAGAATTGATCTGTATTCAAAGTGTAGTGGAATGCTAATGCCTCCTGTTAGAACTTCCTTGTGTTTTGTTAGAGAATAAAATCATTACATTTGTAGTAAACAGTTGTTTGCTCAGGAAATACCTATTTGGATTAGCCTGGGGTCATGAACAAAATGATTCCTGTAGATCAGTAGTGCACAATTAAAATGTCTGTATCTATAAATACTGTGCACAATCTTTGAAGCCCTAGAGTCTAGGTGAAATCTACAGGCTGAAAGTGCGGAGAAATCAGCTGCTGTATTGGAGAGTAGAAAATGCTATACCTCTCTTTTTAAAAAAAAGGAGGTAAAGTGGTTGAAATTATAACTTGAGATGAAGTTATAAAACACATCCATAACATGACACAATAGGGACAAACCAGCAGAATTTCTGTAAAGGAAAATTATTCTGTCCCACAAATCCAAATTCTCTGAGTGTGATCGCAAAAACAGTAGATAAAAGAGACCTTATTGATTTAATTTATTTGGACTTTCAAAAAGCCTTTGATAAGGTCCGTCCAAGAGGCTGTTAAGGAAACTAAATAATCATAAATAGTCATGGAAAGAAAGGTGAAGAACTGTCTTGGATTAGAAACTGACTAAAAGACACAAACAAAGAGTAGGAGTAAATAATCTCTTCAAAATGGGAAAGGGTTGTCACTGTAGAGTAGCCCAGTGATCTATATTACGACCTGTGATTGGAATATTCATACACATTACTGAACAACAGTCACTCAGAAAAAGGCCTATGTCTTTGTGAACAGCTCAGTGTAAACCTCTGCTGATTGCGGAGTGACACTCAAAAGAGGAAACAAAATAATACTGACAATTTTGTAATGGCATCATATAGGTAGATGACATGCTGTCATTTTGAACACTGTTCAGTTCTGGTTGTCCCACCTGAAAAAAAATATGTGGCCGACAATGACAGGAAGCATAAAAAGACTTCTATATGAGGAGCTGTTTAAATGATTGGAAATTTCTGGGTAGCAAACAAATAAGAGGGGATATGATAATTGTATACAAAACGATGACTTCCATAGAGAAAGTATACTTCCATTTTACTTACCTTTTTCATAAAACAGAAGGCAACAAATTTAAAACTAAGAAAAGGAAATGCTTTTTACACTACACAATTAACCTGTGGAACTCACTGCCACAAGATATCCAGGAGGCCAAAAACATAAGACGACTGAAAGAAGATGATAGATATAGATAATTAAAACATCCACAGTTGCATTTAATACGATACAGATGTTGCCATAAACCAATCACTAACTCTGAAATGTCTCATTTTGATTTCAAAGCATAGCTATTAAATAATACCTTTAACATAATGAGGTCAGTCAGTCACTAAAGGAGAGATTTTATATTCATTTAAAAAAAAATATTGTATCTTCACATTTTGTATAATTGTGAACAGTGATTCTACAGTGTGTGTATAGTCGAGCTCAGATAACTCATTTTACAGCGTAGAAGGGACAATTTGTTAAATATGGTTGCATTCTAAAATTAATGATTTAGAATATGATATGTTAAAATTTCTCTCAAGGATTGTTTAGTGTTGCTCTTGCATGAAGGAGTTGGCCTCTCATAACCAGTGTGAACAACTGGTTGGAATGCATTGCAACAAATCATTGTATGTCAGTATGACTCTTTTTATGGTTTTCAGGTATGTTTGCAAAATTTCAGTAAGCCTTTTTAATGTGCAGTGATGTTTCAGCAGTTAATGTACTGTTCTGTTGCACATTAACTTTTGCTGCTTCTGTGCACATTTGCAGAAGATGGTAGTGAAAAAAGAATGTTATTGCTGTTTGTAAAATAGACCCTGCTGCAATGTGCAATCAGCTGTTTCTACTGAGCATATTTGAGCTAGCTTCTGATGTAGGGTGACTAGGGATGATTCTTGAAAGATCACTCCTCCAGAAAATATCCTTATAAATTCCATGTATATGCCAGTACCTTCAACATCTTTGCTGACTCTTAATGTGTAGAGCTCGTCAAATTTTTTAAAATAAAAGTTAAATGCGCCATTTAGTCATGCAGTGGGGTTCAGTGCTACTTTGACCCAGAGACCCTATCCATGGATCAGATGTTTGCATTTTTAACCTACATTCATGACATAATATTATAATAGCTTTTATGGAGTCTTTCCATGCTCTCTTGTGAATACATGTTTATGGCTAATATTTATATATGCTATATGTCCACAATGCTAAATTTATAAGGAAGTTCCTTGCTAGAACTGGGCACCTTGGAACCAAAATCTTTTTGACAGTTGGTAGGATTTAGGATCCTATGTGCTAAGTCATTTTTGAAAAGCAGATTTAAATCCCACAATGCCTAATATGTCTAAAATCTGGGCCTTGGCCTTTCTGTACCTCAGTTTCCACATTTGTAAAATGGGGATAACACCTAACCAACTACTATTATTTATAGTGCCTTGAGATCCTGTGGTGGGGACCACATTTTTGAAGTTCAAATTATTATTTTTAGGCTACTAACATGCAGCATTTACAACTGGGGAACACTTGTTAGGTTTTGTTTGTTTTGTGGATTGCCTCATTTCTAAAAGGCTGGAAATATTTATATATTTGCTTTTTTAAAAATGATTCTAGGTAGTTAGTGCCTAGTAAGAAAACTTCAAGTCAGAACCAGAGTTTCTGGATCCGCTATATACATTACATATAAAAGGGTTAATATGAATGCTAGTGAACCTGTTGGGGTGTCAGCATTAATGTGCATTGCAAAAACCCCCATTAATATAGTACATTTTCTACTAATATCACGGGCCTCTAGCGTATTAGACAGGAGGTGTGCTAGCAGGATTTAGAATGCAAGTTGAATTTCTTTTAAACATATCATTAGCAATATCTAATAAATAAATAAATCCTACATATATCAGGCAATTATTAATGCTTTCTTCATTTTTAATTTCCGGTGCTGAAAATCTTAAAATTCAGAAAACAGCCTGATGCTAAAAAGATAATAGTGCTTAGCTGCAGACAAAGAGGCAATTAATGAGTTAAAACATTTCTTTCCCCTGATGATATTGTGCAACTGATGATACCCACAGCATTATCTTCTGTAATGTGCAGTAGTCTTCAAAGCAGGCTATCTGGATATTTGATCCTGATGATATCAGCAGTTCAAAGAAATCTTTATTAGTTCATTTCTCTTTCTTGGCTACAAAAATATGAAAAGTGCTTTGGTAAGGTAGAGTTTTGTGAATCTTTAGTGCCAATTTTATCAGCATTTGTTTTCCTAAGATTTATTTTTAGGCTGCAAATGTTGCAATGTGTGGGAAGTGTGTTTTGAAGTTGAGTATTTTTAAAACCCTTTGTTTTGCTGTAGCTTTAATAGTTCTGCACCAAGCACAGTGGAAACTCAATCTTGCTGGGGCCGCCAGGTGTCAATTGAATACAAAAAAATAAGAACAATGTATCAGAGTCTGAAGAACCATTGGGGCGGGAGGGGGGGTTGATTTAAATAAGAAATTGTTGTTCTTGGTGCTATTAGATTATTTTCTACAAAAAGCAGCAGACCTGGCTCCTCTGCTGTGGCTGTACATCAGATCAGAACAGGAGTTAAAAGGTGAATGGCCTCCTGTATAAAAGAGAGCAGCCAGCATGTTGCTTTAATTAGAGACTCATATCCATAGTAACTGGAACCAAAATAACTAATTTGCTTGTAATTCACACATTTAGTTATTTTGGGGAAGGCTAGGAGTGGACACTCATTTTTAATTGAGTGTTCTATTTTAATATCTTATTTCTCAGTTAAATTATATCAGAATAAGACTTTCCTGATCAGAAATAAGTATGCATACACAAATAACTTGGCATGATTTAGTTATTTTCCTTCCAGTTACCATGAAAACAAATCCTAGCTCTGATTGCCAATAGCCCTAAGGGGCTGTTAGGGCTGCTGGGTATTTCTAGGGTTCAGAACATCTCCAGTCAATTTCTCCTTCTTCATGGCGAAGCTCCAGCACCTGTGGTAGGGGTTGCACAGGAACGACTCTGCCAGCTCTCTCCTCCTGCCAGCCATAGCTGGCTATGTCAGCTTTTGAGATGCTTTGGGCCAGTAGTGCTGTACAGATGTTATTGAGGTATAGAATCTAGCTCTTTATGTTTCACACAGAAGATATTGTCCACATGAGGTAACATTCAACACTGCTTACCAGATCCTCAGGCAATGTAGTTTTATGTCGCTGCACTGAAGGCAAGAGATATACCAGTTTATGCCAGCCTAGGATTTGGCCTTGTATTTCCAAGGTGAAAAATGTGTCTGAAATGTTTTATTTATAGAATTTTTAAAACACGTAATGTAGCCATTATTCTTTGACCCCCCACTTGCGATTTGCACAGGAGCATGGATTTCATTTGTATGCAATAAATTATTTTTTTGTGTCTTAGGGCACCATGCAAAGGTATCCTTATACTCAAACTTGTTATCTTGATTCTTTTAAAAAATGTATTTCTATTTTGTATCTCTCACCTAAGTGTGGTCTTTATGATTAAAAAGCATCTCCCATGTTCAAGTGATATTCAATTTTACTGGTCAAATCAGGGGCAAAACGTAGCTCAGGATATTCTAAAATTTTGTGATCCAAATTCATGTCTTCATGAGCCTGCAACTCCATGATGGATATGAGGGCTGTTGTTCATCTTTAAAATCTTAAAATTAAGTATGGTCTAAAGGTTCCTGTCAAATTGTCTATGGTCTATGTCACCCTCTGTTGGAAAGAATTTGTTCTCCTCCTCTCTTCCACATTAAGTGTGAATTTGTGAATCAGAGTGCAGGTATAAAGTGATATCATGTATGGTTAATTTACCGTACAGAGGATATGCTGTAGGAAACTTAACAACAAAGATTTTCCAGTAATTGACTGAAAAAAAAATGCTGACTGACACATTAATTTTTCCAGATAATGAGATCTGTAGGGAAGTTTTAATCTTTGGAACATTTCACATGAACTGTCTGTAGTTTCATGAACCTTTTATGTGGCCATGTAAACTTTACTAATTTTCTTAAAGTTGTATAGCTGTAAGACTTATTTATAGGAGGAATGTTATTAATGTAACTAACAAATGATATAGCTAACAATAATCTCTAATTCCATCAAATCAATGTATATAATTTGCTAACTGTGTTGCTAACTGTGTTGATGATAAGCATTTGCTCTATCTGAAAAACTTTCTGGATGCCAACTAAGCACGTGTTGACTGGATTTTCATCTCATGAGGCTTCACAAAATGCAAGCGTTTCAGTTATAAAGTGAATTTATAAAGACTATTCATACCACTAAGTTCTACTTCCTTTGCTTTCTAATACAAAGAGTGATAGGATTTTTTTTCCTACCATCTCTAAAGTGCAGGTATAACTGGGTGGGTTTTTATGATGCATATCTCATTACCATTTCTTATAAGGTCTGCCTTTGGACCAGTACCCATTTTCTAAATTGTACTGCTTCTTCGGGAAAAACAAAATCATGGTAACCAGATGTGGTATGCTTATTTGCCTTTGACCTGACAAAGTGTTACATTTAACAAAGGAAGCTAATAGAAATATTCAGATTGACCCGTCTCATCATTTAGGTTGCTTGGCGCTCAATCAATCTCTCATTATTATCAGAGTTATTCAAGCAGAGGCAGCAGTGCTAGTATTTTTCATGATCAGCCCTTGAGCCAGACATAATTTGCAATTTGTGACATTGTATTTTGAAACAATAGTGCATTGAAATGAAGAGAGTAGGAATTAGAAGTATAGTTGTCAAGAGGACACACTAAAGAGTATCTACAGCGTAAATACTTTTTAGGTACCGTAAGTGGACACTAGTGATTTAAAGTCACATAATATAGTTTTACTGGCACCCAGATTCATCCACAATTTTTAAAATCATCTTATGTATAATTGAACAAATCCAGCAATAGAAAAATGACCATCTTGGCCTGTGTTTTTGACATTCTAGGTCAAAATTAGGAGTCGTGATGTGGTTACCTAATAAGATCACTTTACCTGGATAGTGAAGTGTTGAAATGCTTTGACGTGAAATCTTCTAGAGTAACATTTTTCACAAACAGAAAATTCACAAAACAAAAAATGCATACAGTCTGTAGAAAAGTGAACAGTGCCATATTTCAGATGGAAGAGCAGCTTGTAAATGCTAAGATGCTGTTGCTGATTGATTTGATTGGGCTGGCCCTTAGGTGTGCAGCGCATTTGTTGAGGCTTGTCTTAAGTTCACACATGAAAATTTTTTTCCCTTACATATGTTATTTATATGTTACAGTGTAGAAGCCTTTATGTCGGTCTATACAAGAAAATTGCTAGTTCTGAGACACAAAGATGTTTAATCAACTTGACTCCTTCAGAATGAGAATCACATTGCCCTTCACTTTGTGAGTGAAAATGGATTCTCCAGTAGATCATCTTTTCCACCCCGTCGTCTCTTCAAAGGTTTCAATATTTGTTTTAAACATCCTACTGCTGACATTTTTATAGAATCCTAAGTGCTGAGTTACCTAACAAAGCATTCCCTTAATTGGGGAATGTTGACTATGAAAGAGAGGGACAGAAAGCATTTGTAAATACATTAAATGACAGTAATGAAAGGATATGTTGTCAATTAAGGGCACATTACCAATTAAAAGCCTGGTTTGATTTGGCCGAATCTCCTGTATGAGTTCATTTTTTTAAACAATTTTTTGTTCTTCAGTGCCAAGCAGCATGCACTTAGTTTATCAAATCTGATCTTTCTAGGACTATTGAAGCTGTATACAGCCAAATCATTTTCCCCATGTTGGTGGATGTACTCCTCTTAAGAGCCAAAATCTTCATTGAATTTTCATGTACTTTTTCTGTAGTTGCTCTCATCATTGTTGATTACCAAGATAGTTGTGTCTCCATAGAAATTTTCACTTCAGAATCAGTCTCCTTCTTTCTTGATTTATTCAGGTATGCCACAACCCATTGTTTAACAGATTACAGTTCCCACCATGAAGTA
>ML685840.1:14120745-14140184 GCA_007922175.1 Pelusios castaneus | reverse complement strand
TATCGTCACTTAGAAAATTAGCCCTACCTATTATACCCTTCCTGGCCTGTACAAGATTTGTTTTGAAAGTGCCATATAGTGGTTTGGATGTTAATTTTTCATGTATTTCTGCTTTGCCACAGGGTTTCTTTTCTTTCTTTCTTTTATTTTATTTAAAAGGTCATACACATAGGAAGCAATGCAAGAAGTTCACCATATTTTTAGTAACTTACAGAAAGATGCATCAAAAGACTCAGCCAGAGTGGGCTCTTCATAAGAGGGATAAATGTGCCTGTCATTTTTAACATAAGCAGGGATCCTCATGGCTTCTCTGGAGATGAGAGAGTGTCATCTCAACCGTATCACCAAGTTTAACCAGGGCTTGTGTGGCATGTGGGGGAGAATGATGCTGCAGAGGCAGCTCATGCAGAGATCTGATCTACTTGGTTTTCTGATACTTCATGGTTAGTAAAGATGGTTGTACGAACCATGAGCATTTAGAACCACCATACTTTCTCTATATATGTTAGGAATATATAATAGACATATTGCATTTAAATGGGAATTTTATTAAATACTAATTTTAAAATTTTATCAAAGGTTGGAAGGCTAATAAACTCTCAAAATAATGAATATTTTAGGATTTCCTGTTAAGCATCTACCTATTTAAAGTTAGGTAGCTAATACTATTTTAAGCATCTCTTTGCCCTAACTCAGGCACTTTTTTTTTTTTAAGTATCATGTTGAACACTAATTTAAAATACGTTTTATTTTATCTATGAAGAGGTACTCTATGTGTTGTCATTAAGAACAATTTTTAAAAATAAAATCTTACAATTTTGCTGGCACAACAGGGTTAAAAACGTTACACAGGTCATTGCTAAAACCTTTTTTGAGTAGTAGTGATGTGTGGGTGGGTGTGTGAGAGAGAAAATATTGTCACTACCAGTGGGAAAAGAGCATGCCTTACTTTATGACAGAAAACATTGATAGAATAGCTTGAGACACTTACCATTTGTTAATTTTTAATGACAGTCCTTTGTCTATTAAGGAACATAATGCTCCCGAATTTTTTTTGTCTCAATCAATTTTTGTGTTTTTCTCATTAATCAACTAATGCATATTTCTTCCATAGCTCTTTATTCTAATGAAATATGTGGACGATTTGGCAGACGGCAATGATCTCATCAGTAACGCATCAGAGTAAAATCCATTTAGGAGATTACATAGAGATTATTTTTGTTGTATTGAAGATATTGATGTATTCTTCCTAACTGATGCTGTTCTCAATAGATGACATTTCAGAATTCATATTGCTCACGTATAACCATTTCTTCTCAATCTGATTTTTTTAATACAAAATTGTACAGTACCTTGAACTTTTCCTGTGTCCTGTATTCCAATGAATTTCCCCCCCCTCTTTTCTCATATTGTTGAACAACTCTGAGGGCCTGATCCTAAATCCACTGATGTCACTGGAAGTCTTTCTATGGAGCTTAATAGGCTTTGGATCAAGCCCCAAATTGTCTGATGGAAAATTCACTCAAGCAAACAGATGTCAGTATAGGACACACCCCATTGTAGAACATAATGGGGGGGAAAAAATCTATCCTTTTATACTTTTAATTGTCTTGACATTAAGAATTGTTGTCATAAGCCAAGTTCAAGATTAAAACTCTGAATCTGACTTTGAGTGTTCACATGTATACTGAAATGTTCTGACCCTTGCTGTGAAAGGAGAATTAAGAAGCTAAAAATTAATAGAATGCTGGAGTATGTTGGCAATTAAAGTGAACAAGATTTCAGTTGCTCTCCCTCATCAGTTTCTCACACTATTGAATAGATAGGATATTTTTAATTCACACCTCTTATTTCAATTTATGAAAAAAAAATCTTGGAATTTTTTCATATGTTCCAATTAGAATGGCATTATTTTTCTTAAAAAACTACTACTACTATGCTTTAAGGAGCAGGACTTGGACTAGGGAAACATTAAATAAGCCAACTAATATGTGAGAAATACTTTTGCTCGCTTTGTTATTATAAAGAGGATATGGCTTAAGAGAATGGTGTGTGCTGTATCCATCCTCAGAAGAATATCAATCTATCTTTGTAAATGGAAAAAAGTTACATTTAGAATTTTTCTGGAATTACCTAGGGTGAGGAGGAAGTATTACGTTTTTGCTTAATCTGTATTTCTCATTTTACATTAAGAGTGCAACTCCAAAAGAGTTGGTGAAGAAATCAAAGTCCAGGGAGCATGCTGACTTCAAGTTACCGTTATATTCTCCCAGTGCTGCACTGCTCCTGACGTAACATAGACAGTGCTAGGGACCTATCAAAGTTACAACAGCCTGGCCTTGATTGCCTATGGCAGTATGAGCTACAGCATCACCCCTCACATGCTTCACCTACCACCACCTCCTGCATCAGGAACTGCAGCTATCTTCCTCAATTCTGGCCCTGGGGGAATCCTTCTCTGGGTAAACACTGGGTTTGAGTGCCTTTTTACACTGCTCTGGTCCTTTCGTACAGCAGAAAGGATCCAAAATGTGGATGAACGTCTTTCCTGAGATATTATTGTAGAAAGACAACAGAGTCCTGTGGCACTTTTAAAGACTAACAGATTTATTAATCGCATGATTATTTTCGGATCATTTTGTAATCCCTCACTCTCTCAAGCCTTAGGAGACAGACCTCTCCTTGCTTTCAGACAGCCCCCTAATCTTAAAAGGATACTTACCAGCAACTACAGATCACAGAACAGAAACACTAAAGCAGGAACACAGCCCTGCAGCAGACCACGCTGCCAACTTTGCCCTCATATCTACACTGATGACACCATCACAGGGCCTAATCAAGCCACCTACTCCATCAAGGGTTCGTTCACCTGCTCATCCACCAATGTGATTTATGCCATCATGTGCCGGAAATGCCCCTCTGCCTTATATATTGGACAGACAGGACAGTCTCTGCGCCAAAGAATCAATGGACACAAATCTGACATCAGACATTGCAACACTACAAAACCTGTAGGGGAACACTTCAACCTCCCTGCTCACTCCCTTGACGACTTGTTAATAGCTGTGTTGAAACAGATGAATAACAAATCACAGCTTCAAAGAGAGACTGCAGAACTCGAACTTATATGCAAATTTGACTCTGTTGTCTTGGGGTTAAACAGGGACTATGGATTTTTCTTGCATTACATCAAGTGATTTGACCTCCCCCTCCTCTATGTGCTGTTCCCCAGTGTTTTGAATCCTAACACCTATTTTGATTTGCTGTTACAGCCTGACCTGATGCTATGTCATACACTCCCCTGCATTTAATTTCCTACCACTCTGTAACTTTCCTATCTTCAAAGCGTCTGACGAAGTGGGATTTTCTCCCACGAAAGCTCATGCGATTAATAAATCTGTTAGTCTTTAAAAGTGCCACAGGACTCTGTTGTCTTTCTACAATAGTTTCTACAATAGACTAACACGGCTACCCCTTTGGAATTTCCTGAGATATATAATTTTTGTTGTCTTGTTAAGGGGTGTAACTATTATTTGATATATAGGTAGAATTTTTTCGAAGATTATAGAACAATAGAAATGTAAGGCTAAAAGGACCTCAGGAGTCTTATCTGCTTTGCTGAGGCAGAATCAAATATATGTAGACCATCTCTAACTGGTGTTAAAAGCTTCCAGCAATGGGAATTCCACAGTCTTGCTTGGAAGCCAATTACAGTTCTTAACTATTGTTATAGTTAGAAAGTTGGGAGGGTTGCTAACATCTAACCTAACTCTCACTTGTTGAAGATTAATTCCATTACTACTTCTCCTACTGTCAGTGAATGTGAACAATTGATCTGCTTTAGAACAGACCTTAACTTATTTGAAGACTGATATCATGTGCCCTCTCAGTCTTCTGTTCTCAAGACTAGACATACACAGCTTTTCTATCCTTTCCTCATAGATCAGGTTTTCTAATCCTGTTATCATCATTTGCTTTTCTTGGGATTCTCTCAAGCTTGTCCACACCTCTCTTAGGGTGCGTCTACACTTGTAAATTAAGTTGACTTAAGCTTGTTTAAGTTGACTTAATTTACTCTGCATCTACACTGCACTTTCCTTAAGTCGACTTAAGCAGCTGCTTAATTCGACTTAAGGAAAAATTAAGTCAACTTTGTAAAACCTCATTTTAAGTTGACTTGCTGCTTAAGTCAACTTTAGAAAGTCGACTTAAGCCAGTGTAGATATTTAAGTTGACTTAGGGGGCTCCAGGGCTTCCCCACTGCCCTCCCTGCCCCTATGCTCTGCCAGGGTCCCTGTCCCCCTTTGTCCCATTGTACCAAGGTACAGTGGGGCAAAGGCTGAGCCCCCTTGCATTTGGCAAGGGGTGCCCCCCTGCCACCATGGACCTGTCCCAGGTCCACCTAGCCCCTACAAGTCAACCTAGGCATCCAGTGTGGACGCTCTAGGTCGATTTTGTAGGGTCCCCTCTAAGTCAACTTAATTTTTGAGTGGGGACTTGCTAAGTCTACTTAGTCGACTTTAAGTCGACTTAGCTAAGTCGACAAATTAACAAGTGTAGACATAGCCTTAGAGTGCAGCACCTGAAATTCCAACTGAGGCTTCACCAATGCTAAGTAGAGTTGTATAGTTAAAGTTACCTCCTGTGACTTCATATGACACTCCTGTTACTAAAGGTCTGACTGATCTTAGCCTTTTTTCACATCTGCATCAAGTTGTCTCATATTCAGTTGGTGATCCACTATAAACCCAGTTGCTTCTCAACCTTACTTCTACCTAGCTAATTATTCCCCATTTTGTAATTGTGCATTTGGTTTTCCCATGCAAAGTGAAGTACTTATTTTTACTGAATTTCATCTTACTGATTTCAGACCGGTTCTCCAATTTGTCAAGGTCATTTTTAAAATTCTAATTCTGTCCTCAAGTACTTGCAGTGTCTCACAGGTTGGTGTCATCTGCACATTTTATAAGCATATTCTCCACTCCACCGTCCAAATCATTAATGAAACTATGAATCGTAGAGGACCTATTTCTGTGGGTGATAATTTTTCACCCTATTTTCCTCCAGGTGCTTACAAATTAATTTTTAAATGATTTATTCCAGTATCTTTCCAGATATAAAAGATAGGCTGACTGGTGAATAATTCCCCCTCCTCCTCTTTGTTACTCTTTTTAAAGATAGATACTATGTTTACAGGGTGGGATTAAGGCTCAGAGGAGCCCAGGATCGTCCATTTTTGTGGCCTCCCCCCCACTGCAGTGGTGGTGACACCTGGCCTGAGGGCAGAGCAAGGTGATACTGGGGCCCAGCAGATGAGCCAGCTGCAGGGTTGATGTGGTGCTGGGCTTCAGGGCTGGCAGACCAGCCAGCTTTGGGGACGAGATGGCATGGACCAGTCATCGGAGGTGCTCCAGGCCCATGACCAGCACCTAACTTATTTGTGAGGGTTGGTGCATGGTGGTACCCTCCTTCCCCAGGGTTGTAGCCCCTTAAGCCCCTTTGTTAATCCGTTCTTGTAGGTTTGTCCTTCTCCATTAGAGAATAGAGCATTAAATATCTCCATCTTCTTGATGTCATCTGTTGTTAACTCTTCCCCACAATATAGTGGACCAAGATGTGTGTGTGTTTGTTTTTTTCCTTGTTCTTGTTGTATTCATAGAACCTCTTCTTACTCCCTTTGTCCCTTCCTAGATGTAATTCATTTTGTGCCTTAGCCTTTCTGATTTTGTCACTATATGGTGTGTGCTATGCTTTTGTATTCAACCTTAGCAATCATCGTTTCCATTTTTGTAGGATTCCTTTTTTATTTTCATGCCATTAAAAAGCTTCTGCTGCAGCCATATTGGCTTGTATTATTCGTCCTATCTTATCCAGGTATTGTTAATCGCTGACTGAATTTTAATTATAAAAGTGAGGCACAAAACAATTGTTGTAATATATAACAAGATTTAATTGCTATCATAATACTATGCCTCCTTTTAGTATTCATATTCTCTTTTTGCCTTTTCAAATAATTATTAATGATCAATTTAGCCATTGCAGGCCTGGATTACTTTGGAAATGAGTATCCTGTCATAAATAAGAACACCCATATGCTCCCTCCAAAGCTTATATAGTACACATTTGCTGCATTTTTTAAAGTTATCCTTAAGAACCAAAAACTTAGCTGCCTTGTACAATATTATCTTTGGACTGAATAGCCAGGGATAAATCTTTCTGTAAGGCCACTGTGTGATATGTATTCAGCCACACAATGGCTTTATTTTAGAAAGAAGAGGGGGGAAATGTTATAAATTATTGCCAGTTTCAAAGCTTTCCTCAGACGTGAATACTAATTTTTTAAAGCATTTAAAAGAACTCGGAGTTTGTATTTCTCCATTTGTAAACATTATGCCTGGATTGCGATTTGATTCGCCTGGCTGCTCTTTGCACGTTGTTAGTGCTTCCATTTTACTTTTGAGGTGAAGCTCTGAGTGTATAGAGCCATACGTGGCCATCAGCTTTCATCAGTTTCTGCAAAGTATTTGGGGGAAAAAATACTCTTAATGCTTTTGAAGAGATAAGCACAATGGGCTTAATAGATACATAAATGTTATCCCTTGTGCTTTAAATATGACATAGTTGTCTCTTTTTTAAGCCCTAAAAGTTGAGGAATATTTAATTTATTTCTTTATTTCAGTATGTAAAGGATGCAATTCCATCCATGACAGGTAAAAATTAACACACAGACACACACAATTACACTGCTTCTAACATTAAATAAACCCTCCAACCTCAGACATTCCTCTCATCCTCCCCGCCTCCCTTCCTCTCCTCCCCCCCCGCCCCCCCATGCCTGGGAAAAAACAGTGGGATGTATAGCATGCCTGGAATTTTAACAATTCTGCGGTCTGGCTAATAAAGTGCGGCAAAGGAATTCTGGAGGTGAAGGACCCTAATGGAGAACACGATGCTGGCAACTTCTTCCTGCATGTAGCAGAGGGGGTCCAGCTCAAGCACCTCCCCTGATCTTAATTGCGACAACATGTCACAAGGAGAGAGGCAATCCTATAGGTAACCCCACATCTCAAACCATTTGGGGCTTTAAAGGCTGAAACCACCAACATGAATTCTATCCACTACACCCAGTGCAACTGCTGCTGTAGTGTGAAGTGAGTTGCTATTGCTTATCAAGCACTTATTAAACAGATTATTCTGGATTGCATCTTGCAGTTCATAAAAGAAGATTCTGAACTCATGTAAACTCTGATTTACATTCTCTGGGATTTACAATGTGTTGAGCAATTTTAAAATCATTGGTTAATTTTGTATATAAAAATAGGGATCCAGAATGTACTCAAAAAAAAGCCTACAATGCAAAAAATAAAACCAAACCAAAACCAAAGAAATCTAGTCTTTAATAAATTCACAAACAAACAAACAAACAGAAAAGTATTAAAAAAGGAGATTCAGAGTTCTTGGTAGTCTGCCCTCTTGGTTTTCCCCAAGCATTTCCTCCTCTAGTGCACGCAGGGTTGTCCTAGGAAAAGAGTAATACATTTGTGTTCATTTGACAAGTTAGAATGTTTTGTTATTGACAGGTTTGGCAAACATCGCAAAGATGACAAGATTGAGAAAACTGGTAAAATAAAAGTTCAGGAAGCCCTTACTTCAGAAGAGGAGAGAATACGAATGAAGCAAGAACAGGAGAGGTAGACTTCAGTATTTGCTTAAACCTTAGTAGAGAGAGTTTTCATTTAATTTTTGTGGTGTTTTTAAACTCAAGAATTTACATGCAACTGAAGTTTGGTTTTCATTGATAAAATTACCCAAATGCCAATGTGTTTATATAATTAATATATTGGGCAGAGACAGAGAGAAACTGGATTTCTTTGGGACATAAATAGTGATGGTTTCTTTGATTGCTTTCAGAATCTTTCACGCAACCAGTAGCAGCTGTATAATTATTTCTCTATTGGGGCACATGAAAGAGGAACTTTAATTTTTTTCTTATGTCTGATTCTATAATCAATTTTACAGACTTCTAAGAAAACAAATATTTATATAAAATTGAAATGCATTTTGTATCTTTACCTTAAAGTCTTGCATACCTAGTTTTATTGCTAGCTGTTTTTATGCTGTTCAGAAATAGAATTTAAAATTTGATCATTGCAAATAAATTTGTCACTACAGTACTGTTTGTTGTCATGCAGTAATGTGTATATTAAACTGTTAATTGTCAAACTGAGTGGTGAGTAATTCTATTTTTGCCTTGTTTTCTTTTCCTTAACATTTGAAGCCTTTATATTGTTTGTATCATATGAGCCTCGTTATTTTGAAACAAACAAGGAGTTCTATGGCACTTTACCGCATCTTCAAAGCATCTGACGAAGTGGGATTTTCTCCCACGGAAGCTCATGCTATATTGGTTAGTCTTTAAAAGTGCCAAGGACTCCTTGTTTGTTTTGCTGAACTAGACTAACATGGCTAACCCTTTGGAACTTGTCATTATTTTAACCAAGCTAAGATTTTTAGTCAAAATTTCACCCTGTCTCTTACAGGCCCCAGTGAGTCTGGGCCTAGGGTCTGTTATTGTTAATTACTTAATTTGGGGGCAAATCCAAGAGAAGATTATGAAGTGATTCGGTCATAGTCTAAAAGTGCCTACACGTGGAGAAGGTTTCAGAGAGTAGGCAACAGTTTAATCAAGGAAACAAAGGCATAACAAGCTATAATGGCTGGAAGCTGAAATTAGACAAAGGCTACACAGACTAGAAATAAGGCGCACATTTTTGACAGTGAGGGTTATTTACCATTGGAACAACTTACCTAGAGATGGGGTGAAAGATGGAATGTCTTTCTAAAAGATATGCCCTAGCTCAGCCAGAAGTTGTGGGCTTGATGCAGAAATCACTGGATGAAATTTTATGACTTGTGTAATATAGGAGGTTGGGCTAGTTGATCATGATGGTCCCATCTGCCTTAAGGTATATGAATCTGTGAATTCTATATTTGATCTCTGGTTCCCAAAAATATATTTGGGATTAATCTGTTAACAGAGTTTAATTGTAAAAATCTCAGTTTCCATTCTGCTAGTAGACAGGCTGAAGCATGGATTTGGTTGTTCTGTACTCATGGCTTAATTTTTCTTTTATTGGCAAAACCAAAAAACAGGAGCACTAAACAGCTCCTTGTTTTGTTGAGACTTTCTTTTGAAGTAATTGCTCTCAAATAAAACTGTAAATGGAAGTTTTGAAACTGGAGGAAATATGTAACAAAGTTTGTTACATATATATATTGTGTGTTGGTTTTATCATCATCAAAGCAGACTATTTGAATCTCTGCATGACAATTATCTTTCATAGTAGGAAAAATTTTCTGTTATGCACTCCCAATAACATTGGTGAGAGTATAGAATGTGCATGCTATAAGTCAGATTGAAATAGTCGCTCCGAGTACTGTTATATAATTACTTACATAGTTTCCTATGCATGGAACTACCTCCCAATTCCCATTCCCCAAAATACTTTCACCTCCTTAAAATCACTCCTGTTGTGTCATAATGGAATGTATATATTCACTCGACTCATCAGTGTGAACCCATGCCAGAACTTGGTAACAGCATAATCTTATTGTGATGCAGATCCTTCCTCCTCCTCCTCACATCCCCTCCCCCTCCCTCCCCCCCAATTGTTGGTTTCCTTTTTTGTTATGTTCTGTGTGCAGATATAATAAAGTTGTTCGTAGCAGGGACCTGTACTGTTAGTAAACGATGATAATATAGCAACAAAAATATGCTGGGTGCTTTCTTAAGTTTCTAAAAGTACCAGATAATGACTCTGTCCATGGTGATTTTGAATTGCTGCAGTTCTTCCTTTCTGGTTTGTAATGTAATTATATTAGATCCATAATAAATTACTGCCCATGCAAATTAACCAATACTCTAGAAACAATTATTGTTAGAGGCAATAAAATGTTTCTAGTCAAATAATGCTGGTTCACAATGGGTCCTTTTTTCAGTTTCGTTATATTTTAGCTGCACAGTTCACTTACTCTCAGTTTTGTTTGGTCTTTGAAGCTTTATACCTTTAATGATGCAATACTTTGGGGAATTAGGCTGAATTTAATGAATTTACTATGTATAAGAGGTTTGGAACAAAAAATCCTTAGGGGTCAGAGAACAAGTGAATGGTCCATTAAAAAATCAATCATGCCCACAGTTTTATAAAATTATTATACTCTGACTTTCTAATTTTAATAGTAATGTGCTTACAACAGTATTTTGCTTAAACTCTTGAAAGTATTTTGTTCATATTGATTAGAAGACACATAAGCAAATTAATGTACTTCAGTTTATCACTGATTGAAATGGATAAAAACTGCCTTTTATGAGTACAATACTACTAATAATAATTCCTTTTAAAGAGGGTGTCACTTTAGCCAGCTCTGGTTCGTGTGTATCAGTAACCATAACAAAACAATTTAGCATGGGAAGTAAATTGTCCGGTTGAAAATACAGCAGAATTTTCAGTAGACCAGAGTGTTTAGCAAATGCTTCCATTGGAACTGTGTCAGGAGCCTGGAGGAAACTCCCACTGTTCTTATAAAAATTGTCATAGGATACTTACTGGCGGTAAATTGTAGCGATCTTAGATTGACATTTTATTCAAAACACAGTGCTGCGTGTCGCCATTCTGGGGGGACTGATTTACTCCTAAAAGGGGAGGCTAGTGAGTTATTTATGAGTGTTTCCAACAGACCCAAACTGCTTAGATTATGAGCTCTGACAGCCCCAAGTCGCATTGTTACTGAAGCTTGAGTGCAAAGTAATTATCTTGGATTTACACCTCTTGAACTGAGATCAGAATTGGGCCCATTCAGGGCCAGATCAAGGCAATTCTGGGCCTTAGGTGCACCACATCCTGCGGGATCCTCTGTGCCTGATGCTCATGCCCCTGATCCTGCCCCTCCATGTTGAATACTTGGAGTCCTGGTGTCAATGAATCCCCTTTCAACCCACAGAGAGTAGCATGGGGCCCCCTTTCCCTTCTGGAGGAGCAGGAAGCTTCTTTTCCTTCATCAGGAAACATTTGGGGGCTACCCCTGCATCTGCTTTGGTCAATGCATCCACTGCATTCTTCTGCCCTGCATAGAATTGCCTGGTGAGGTAGTGCTAATGCAGTTCTTTCAGAGTAGTAGGTCTTGGATTTAAAGATGTGTGGAATAGTTTGACACCCCTGAGCTGTTTCAGGTTGTCTACAAACTCAGGCAGACATTGCTGTATTGGTTATACATCGGACATATTTTCAAACTTTTCTGGGCAGCCAAGAGTGTAGGGTTGCTGCCATGGCTGAGCTTCCCATTGTGGACGCTCATAAGGCTGTTTTCCTCAAACTTTTTGCTCCCACAGGCTTTTAAAGTTATGATACTGTCTGCATATCTGGCCTTTCAGGTACGCTCCTGGAGTAGAGAGTCCAAGTCTGGTGCCCCATGGGGATATGAGACCCTATAACTCAACTGCTTCACCCAGAGTCTCTTCAGAACCTCCCACTGTGGATTACTGTCACTCTTTTGGAGACTTTGTGACAGTTACAAGTAATGCATAAACTTTTCAAAGGCTCTTCTAAATTATATTTGCGCTTTGACTCATATATGAAGCATGGGAGATGCACAGATCTATGGAAAAATAACTTCACATCTTACCCCTCCTGAGAATCTTTTGAGTCTTAGTCGGTGCCTTTCATGGAGTCCAACATCTTTCCATAGGGTGTACACTGCTTGGATTTGGACAGCTGTTCTTTGAGTAGCATCCCTGTGGGTGCTCCACATCATGATATGCATGTGCCCATAAGCCCTTGATCAGAGATTTTCATCAGCCATGTCCACAGGTCTGCATCAGCACCTTACACATCGTCATGCCCCAGTATGAAGGCATATGGAGGGGCAGATCAACCACCATTCCAGTTCCTTCTTAACTGCCTTCAGCTTGAGAGAGACTGTTGTAGTGTCCATTAGCTAAGCTATGTAGCTTGCTGCAGATCTCTCTTATTTTTTCTTTATTTTACAGATATTCTTTTATTATTTTTTCCCCTTATTTAGCACAGCTTGTGCTTTGGGGGGCTGGGGAGGATTCTCCTTCCCTTTTTTCTTTGCCCACTGTGGACCTTTATTGTTTTCTTGGGTCTCAAGCTACAGCCTGAAATATGGGTTATAGGTATCAGACAAACTTGTGGTAAATTAGGCAAAAATCACGGAACAGTCAAGGTGAAAACAAATATAATCGTGATATGGTCAGAGCCACAAAAATGTGTGATTTTTAACAATAAAGTATTACAAAATGTACCATTTACACTGCCCGGCTGGCCTCAGAGCCAACAGCGAAACTGACTTGAGGGACTCTCCTGCCTTCCGGCCTTGGGATGCTGCCACCTGGGTCCTAGTGCTAGAAGAGTTCCAATTCTATGTATGCTGAGTGGCCCAGCTTAGTCTGATCCCTTCATGCCCAAGACTTCAGGTATCAGATCCCGTCAGACCTGCTATAGGCCTTTTCCTTGCAGCAATGAACATTCCAGCTGCTTCAGTTGCCTTGGGGAAAACTATATGCAAGATCTAAAGAAATTCAGGGAGGTTGGACTTAAACTCCTGTTCCTGGAGTAGTCTCTGAGAACTGGAGGTCCAAATCACTCCCTGTACATTGGAATGGTAACCTGCCTCCATTTTTTTTGGTAATCAAACAATCCAGGGATCTATGGTACCACCAAAGAAGAAAAGACATCACTTCTCAGAACAGAAAAAGAGAATGGGGTAAGTCACCCCTGCAGTCTGGAATTCAGGAGACCTCGTATCCCTGTAAGGATACACAGAGGCCCCAATTCTTTCTGGTGCTCACACTGCAGCACCAGCCAAGAAGCTGCATACCATGGAGTCATCTAGAGTGATGCCATCTTCAGCACCAGACTCAGGGCCTTCAAAGAATAGAGGCTCTAGAACACAGCAAAGGCTGCTGTAATAATCTGGTGCAACCTTGGTACAATCCCTAGTACTGTGTGATAAACTGACTTCTGAGAGGCCATACCCAGAGGCTCCAGTCCTGTCTAGGCTGCTTTCCCATGAGGTTCTTCAACTTATGGAAGAGCCTGAATCACTATTGTTGACAGGTACTGAAAGGATTCTCCACTGCTACTGATTCACATCATGAAGCATACTTACCTTCCATCCAGACCATTGTCAACTATGGTTTGTCATCCAGTACCATTGGGAGTGCCTCCTTGCTGATAGTGGAACATTCTTGGTACATCCTTACCAGCTTATCACTTATCGGAACTCTTCACTGAAGCACGTTCAAATGCCCCCGGGGGTTTGATAGCAATTTGTGTACCTCTGATAGATATAGAGCATGACACCACATCGGACTTGGAGGTATCTATACATGGTGTCTCTGCCTTCAAGCCTCCCTCTCTTGAGGTTCATTGTAAGGAGAAAATTCCTAGCAGGAAACATGTTGGAGACTATAGCAAGGACTACATGAGGCCTCACCCCTTCCCTTTTGCCCCACCTCATTGTGCTTAATGGAACCCTTGGGCCTCCTATGTGACCAGTTCTACAGGGTTCTATTACATAAGAGGACATGGCAAGAGAAAAAAAGAACACCCTTGAACCTTGCTCAACAGGAACATCCCACAAAGGAACACGAACCAGCTGAGGAGGAAGAAACACCACCTTCACACAAGTCCTCTTCCTCACTAGATGAGGCAGTAGTAATGCCTTTTCCACTTTACCTTCATGATTTTAAGGTCTGCCAGGGCCTTATGAAATCTTTGGCTGACGCATTACAAATTCCGCTGGAGAAAAAGGAAGCCCAGTAGTCCCTGTTGGATGCCCTTCATTCAGCTTCTCAGAACAGGATTGCACTACTTGTCCTCAGCTGACGTGGTGTAGCAAATTGCAACCACTGTACCACTTGTATGAAAGTGGGCTGACAAGGAGTATTTTATCCCACCCAGATGCTTGGAATATTTTTCTTTTACCCTACGCCTAACTCTGGTACTTGAGGCATTAACGAATGGAACAGACAACATTGGTTCCATTTAACCTTATCAGATAAACAGTAAAACATCTGGGGTGTAAGAGCTACTTGTTGTCCTCTCTAAAGTTCAGAGAAGCCAATTACAAGCCCTGGTGGCAAAGTATGACTTCACATATTATTCCAAATTTGCATCCTTTATTGAAGACCTGCCTCAGAATCACTGGGAACAATTTCAGACCATCCTTACAGAAGGTCCTACAGTTGCCAAAGCATCTCTCCAAGCTTTGCTTGAGGCCACCAACATACACACATGCTCTGGCAGTAGCTATGCACTGTACACGCTGAGCTTCCTGGCTACAGTCCTCTGGCCTTTCCTGGGAGGTACAAAATACCATTAAGGACCTTCCCTTTCAGATGACTGAGCGGCACTATACATGGGTCCCTCTCTCAAGAACTTCTGGGCAGGCCTGGATTAAGGCACCCAGGAACCCTGGGCTGCCCACTTCCATGGGGCCTCCCAGGCCCCCATTTCCCCCCACCATGATGATGGCGGCCAGCCTGCAGGCAGGGCAAAGTGGTGGGGGCAGCGCTCAGGTACATTGGCTCTGGAGCCGCTCAGCAGACCTGCCAGCTGCTCAGGGCAGGCTAGCACTGAGGCGCAGCGAGGAGTGCCTGCCTATGCCAGAGGCCAAGGTTTGCAGCACTCCTGCCCTGCCCCTGGTCTGCTGGTGGGGCAGACCAGCCAGACCATCACATGAGGGTGAGCAGGCCAGTGGTGGCATGCTGGGGCTGAAAGCATTGTCGGGTCACCGTTCTGCCCCCTCTCCCCCCACCCCTCCACCGGGCCTGTGGCCAGGCCAGCTTCATCTCTGGGAGCTCAGTTGGTGCTGACCCATGCTATGCCTCTTGCCAGGGTTGTATTTTTTTGAGTGGTGGAGCCCTCCTTTAGCCCGATGCCTGGGGCTGCATCCCCTGAAGTCCCTGCGCTAATCTGACTCTGCTTCTTGGTGATGCTATGGTCTCTGAGTATTCACATGCCTCTGACGAAGAAGGAATACAGCAGGTCACAGACAGCTCAGTAATCTTGTCCAGTCTTCCCCCAGCCCATGCGACCAACTGAGTCCCCCAGGAGAGAGCCCAGGTCGAAGAACAGGCAATCTCCCAATCAGTAACATCTTCAAAATGTCCAAATTGATGCATTGGTCAAGTCAATCCCACTCCAGGTCCTACGCTTCTCCACAATTATGGGGATTTTCTTTCCCACTTTCTACTTCCCTTGGAGCTTATCACCTTGGACAGGTGACTCCTGGATGTAATTTTTACAGGTTATTCCATCCAGTTCAGCTCTGTTCTGCCCCACTGCCATCCCACTGCCTGTCCCTCTTCAGGGAACATTCTCACAGGCAGGAAGTACAGTTCCTTCTAATGGGTGAGGGAAGGGAACAACTGACCCCGTTCTACTGGACTTTGTCAGAAAAGGGTGTCTGTTCTCAATATTTTCTGGTCTCAACGAGAAATGTGGGAAGGAAACCAATTTGGCACCTCAGAACTTTGAACACATTCATCGATGCACAGTAGTTCAGAATGATAACCCAAGCAATGATAATTCCCTCTCTGGATCTGGGAAATTAGTTTGTTTCCTTGTTTCACGCTTCAGAATGCTTATTTCCATAGTGCTATGCATCCCTCTCACTGACTATTTCTATGTCTCGTGGTAGGCAGGGACTGATACTTATCCTACGCTTTAGCCTTTCTGCCTTCTCAAGAATCTTTGTCATTGGCGTCTCAGTCACGGCACTCCTTGTCTTTCCCTGTCTGGATGATTAGCTCCTGAAAGGTCTAATTTCTAGCGATATAGACAGCAACCAGGAAAGCCCTATATATGTTCCACTCAGTAGGACTTTACCTAAACGCAAAAGAGCCCCTGTGCGCTCACCCATCCAATGCATGTACCTCACTGGAGCCGCTTCATCTCCTTCCCTGCTAGACCATACTTACTCAAAGACAGGTTTGCCACAATGTCCAACCGTTTCAAAGATAAAACAACGCTGGCAAACTACAGCACTGGCTTGCCTACAACTTCTGAGCCATTTGGCATTCTTTACATTTGTGACACCCTTAGCAGAATAAACTCTTGGTGTCTACAAGCCTGGCTGACAATCACATTCTCTGCAAATGGACATCCATACCTTGGAGGGTCCTCAACTCTCTAATTTGGTGGAAAGATTCACTAAATGTGTGCATGGGAGTTGCATTCCTGCAGCCCCCTCCCATGAGATTCATCACTACAGACACTGTCCTGATAGGCTGGGGCACACATTCCCAAAACCTCACAGCTCTTGGAAGATGGGCCCCTCTGGAGGCTATCTTCAATATCAACATATTAGAGCTCAAAGCGTTTCATCATGCTTCCTAGTACTTCCACCTCCACATCAGAGGTCATCCAATCTGGACAACAGAGCAGCATTGTATTATATCCATTGTCAAGGCGGATCAAGATCCCCTTTATTATGTACAGAAGCCATAAAATTATGGAACTGATACATAAACAGTGCATACAGATTTTAGTGGTTAATCTACCAGGACTACAGAACAAAGTAGTCAATTCTGTCAGCAGACATTTTAGTGTCAATCATAAGTAGGAGCTGCATAACAAGGTTTTCCAAAAGATATGCCTTACTTGGGGCAATCCACAGATGGATTTCTTCATGATTCCATCCAATATGAAGTGTAGATGATACTGCTGGAGGGAAGGGATTGGCTGCAACTCAATGTTGGATGCCCTAGTCATTACTTGTTCTGGTGTACTGCTTTATGCATGTCCCCAATTCCCTTGCTGCTAATGTTCCTGAACAAATTGGAAAAAATATTAGTAGCCATCCTCATAGCACAGTTTTGACTTAGACAGATGTGGTTCCCACAACTGGGTTACACGTGTGTGCAACCACCTCTCCATCTTCCCCTAGCAGTGAATCTCCTCACCTTAGAGTTGAGACCCATCACTCACCCAAATCTCCCAGCACTTTATCACCAACTATAGCTACTAGAAAATTCTTTGGAATAGAACAAGACTGCTCCCCAGATGTATTAATAGTTCTGTTTCATAGCAGGCCTTCAATAAGGAAGACTTTCTTGCAGAAGTGGAGATGCTTCCAGACTTGGTGCAGTTGCCAGTCTATGCCTCCTCTTGAGTCTTGCCTTACGCACATTCTTGGTTACCTATTCAACTTAAAGACCTCAAGATTTTATCACTGAGTTCCATTAAAGTTTGCCTAGCTTCTCTCACGGCCTTTCATGTTCGCTGCCCCCGTAGAGGGTTTTTAGTTCTCAACCATCCAACCACAATGAGGTTTATGAAAGTCCTATTCATCCTCCTGCCATGGGACCTCAATTTAGTCCTCAATGCACTGAGGAAACCTTCATGATAAAGGAACCTATGACCAACTGTTCCCTCCTTCACTTGTTCCTTAACCCTGCGTTCCTCATAACCATCACCTTGGCTAGGATAGAAGAACTTGGAGTCTTAATGGGTGAACCCATCATACACAGTGTTTTATCGTGACAAAGTAATGCTCCATTTGCACACTCTCATCTTTCCCAAGGTTTGCTCAGAATTTCATGTCAACCAAGAGATTCACCTGTTTGTGTTCTATCCCCTGCTTCACTCTTCTTCAGAAGAAACAGGCCTTCATACAGTGGACATAAGAATAGGCCCTGTTTTTAATCTAGTTTGGACCAGGCTTTTCATCTCAGTTGCAGAATATATGAAAAGACAGGCCATTTCCATCCAAAGCCTACCTAAATAGGTTACCGCCTGCATCTTAAACAATTACAAAGCCTCAGGGGTTGGCCCTCCTCCGAGAGCCATTGCTCACTCCACCGGGCTCAATCTTCCTCATTAGCCCTGCTGAAAAACATAACTATTCCAGACATCTGCAGGGCAGCCACCTGATTCTCAGTATCCACATTTTCCCAGCACTGTGCTCTTGACTGCTTTCAGAGCTGACTCAGCTTTCAGTGAAGCTGTTCTGTGATCTGTACTGAATCCTTCTCCTCAGCTACTTTCTCCATGATGCGGCTACTGCTCAGGAGCCTCTCCAGGTAGAGCACCCATGGGGAGACTTCTTGAAGTAGGACAGATTATATATCTTTTACAGTAACCTGGAGTTCTTTCACGATCTAACCTCCTTCCCCTCTGTCTTGGAGTCTATCTTTTTGGACTTCCATGATTGAGAAGGAAGTGGAGTAGCAGTGGGTTCCCCCAACCCCTATATACATTCCTTATGGGGCCTGAGGGTATCTAGGGTACAGGTGTGGATGCACAGACACTGTCAAAAATATCTACAATTAAGAGCATTGTTGTGCATTAGTATCCTGATGTGGCGCACCCAGAGGGGGACACATCTTGAAGAACTCATTTCTGTACAAGGTAAGTAACCTCTCCTTCTTGATTTCTATATTGATGTTTTGATGTTTGGTTAAATACAGCCGTAGCTTGCCTTCCTGCAGTGGAGTAGCTGCCCCCATCCTCAGGACTAAATTAACTCTTTTATCTATGTAGCAGACATCACGAGCAGAATGTAGACTGAATTATCTATAATAGTTATATAATATAGAGCTATCTTCCAAGATTTTCAAGGCTAGGTACTTGTTTTTAGTAAAAGCTGAAAATCTGATGTAATCCCATGATTCCAACTGTGACTGGCCCTCTAAGTATGGGCCTGTGTCTTAATCCAGCCTCCGGTCCATTATCTATCTCATTTTGAAAGTTCGTTGAGCCTATAGAACATTTTATCATTCTGGCTATTGCCCTTCAATATTAAGTTCAGTTGCTAAATATCTCTGTTACTATATTTTTAACCATTAGTAAATTTTAACATTTTATTCCTCACCCATTAATAAACTCCAAATGTCTAGACAATCTTTACTCCCAATTCACTTACCAAATTCCATTTTAAAACAGAAGTTCTAAGTTACATAATTGCAAAAATGATTTCAAATCAGTCCGTCTTATTTTTAATCACACTGGCTGAGAACTCTTTGAACTATACTGCATTTGGGAAGATGATACAGTCTGAGGATTTGTCTGGGATGAGGGCAGGCATTGGGAGGAGGAAGAATGCTATGAACCCGAAAAAGAAGGGTGGGAAGTAAGTATTTCTGATGAGAGTGATGACGAATTTACTTGGAGAGGGAGAAAAGGCTGTAAAATAGGGTCCAGGATTGGTTACTTATGTTAGGGGGAGAATATTTGGCAGATGAGAGACAGTGGTAATAGGTGTTTGTTTGAGGTTGGGGACCATGCTGGATGGGTCTGGTCTTCCTCTGTGGTCTAAACATGTTATCCAGTTTTCCTCTCATTATTTTTGTCCTTGATTGGGTTAGGAGTGATGCTCTCTCTCCCTCTTTCTCTGTATGTGTATAAATCTCTCTC
>ML685840.1:14085470-14120735 GCA_007922175.1 Pelusios castaneus | reverse complement strand
CTCTATTCCTAATATCATTTTGTCCATTTTTATTTTTGGAGGCACTGACATTTTTGTTCTTTAGTTTGTAAAGGAGATTAAATTTACATAATTCTTCTGTTTGTATACATGTCTGTGCAGATGTCACACCAATGGCATCAGGACTGCTCTGGAAACAAAGTCTGTCAATTTCAGGTACAGAGCCAGAAGGGGGAGCTCCCAACATTGGTTTTTGTGTGCCTTGACTAAATAAAGGATATTGCATGTTTTTAATATCATAACCAAAGAAAATGGAGGATAGATGTTTGGGACAGGGAAAGTATGTTCCATCAGTTCATAACTTTTTCAGCATTGGTGCTGTAAAAGATGTGGTATCAAACCCTGTGTTATACAGGAGGTTGAACTAGAACTAAGTTATCAAAATTATCCCATCTGTTCTGTACCATCTTCGAATCTATGAAATCACAATCTTACTTTATAAGTTTATTGGGTACTTGCACAGCTTTCCAAAATGAAGACATTTCTAGTACTCAAATACTTAAATACAATCAAGGATTTAAAGAATAACTGAGAGAAGATCTTTTCAGAAATTCTATGTACTGTAGTGCCCCAGAGCTACCTGACAGTAACTGAAAACTTGTAAGTGGCTGCTTATGATGTTATGTTGAGCTTTGTCCCAGATTCAATGTTAATGCCATGCTATAAACAACTGAAAAACAAAATTTAGACTGGAAATGCTGATGGAGCTCTTAATTATAGTAGTTTAAACATCCTCCTGCAATTAATATTGGCACTGCTTTATCTACTTGAATGGAAAACTACAAGTGATAGAAGAAGTAACTAATGGACGGTTCTGTCTTATAGGACTACAAAAAGAGTGCTATACCATGTATTTGAAGAGAACTATTCTGGAGTAGATTTTTAATATCTTTTGTTAGGTTACTCACTATCCCCATGGAAATATTTTATATGAATTTTTTTTTAAAAGGAACATAAACACCATAGTGTCTATTTTGTGTTAAAATGTTTCCTGGATTTTGAATGCAACACTTCATATGTACATCAGCAATTAAAATAGCCCATTGATATTTTGTCCCTGAGGATTTGGTCATTCCATAAAGACAGTTTCCTGTATTGTATATTTCCTGAGGGTATGAGAGCCTATGTTTCCTACATATAATAAACTTCTCTTCGTCTTTCTCTAGTACCATTAAAACTACAAGCCTTTTGTTGTAAAAGTATACTAATGGATAGAAATGTTACAACAAGAACAGAAGTCTTGTGTTTTCCCTTCATCATGCATCATCCATTTTAATTAGACAAAAGGGTGGTGAGCACTGTGACAAGAGTCTGGAATTAAAATCATTAATTGACGTCAAGCTGAAGAAAGACGCTAACAGGAATTAGTGACAGCAGGAAAGAAATTAACCTTATTACTTTATTTAGTATATTAGATTATTTAATGTTTTCAAATGCAAGTTCAATGAACTTTACTTATGATAATGAAAAAGGATAAATAATTGATTTAAAACCAAACTAGCAATGAACCTTGCACAAAAACTTCTCTAAAAACAAAATAATCGAAAGGCATGCACCAAAACTTTTTAGTTTCCCTTCATAATAGCCTCTCACATACTCTAAATGATAGTCATAGACTATATGGCATGTTTTTAGTTAGCTCTTGTTAACATGTGGCTATCTGATGAAAAGTGCATCTAACTAAATTTTACTTTTCTAGGGAATGGAGGGAAAATATCAGTGTTGCGAAAACAAAACCCATTCCCCCCTATTGCAATGGTGATTAGAATAACTGACTTTCTTTGCATCATTGGTAATTTGGGCTAATAAGAGCTGACACTTAATGTTAAGCATCTACCTTACTTTTCAGAAGAAAGGATGACAACAGCATCCTACAGATAATTTGTGACCTGAAAGGTCATAATAAAAGAATAAAGGAAGCGTTATCTTCCAATAAAGGCCATCTGGAACTATTAAAGTATCAGATGGAGTAAGAGTTGAACAGCAGGACACTCTCCTGATGTCTTTCCAAATTTCCCAGAAAGACCATAATATTTTTATTGGAAAACACCAACTTTCCGCCCCCCATCAAATATTTTCATAGAACTGTTTTATCTTGCAGAAAGAAAAAAGGAATTCTATATACTGTAACATAGAGAGAATTTTTGCGTGGTTTGTTACATAACCTACTAAGTGTTC
Source organism: Pelusios castaneus (assembly GCA_007922175.1). Taxonomy (NCBI): domain Eukaryota; kingdom Metazoa; phylum Chordata; order Testudines; family Pelomedusidae; genus Pelusios; species Pelusios castaneus. The sequence continues at coordinate 14,118,539 of ML685840.1, read as the reverse complement.
ACATATATCTTTAAAATAATACCATACTGGATTGAGTAGCAAGGTCTGCTTTTGATTTGGCATATCCCAATTCTGTTTAACGCTTCTCAGCAGTGATCATCATCTTTACATCTATATATACAATAGTTGTTCGTTGTTTCAGTGCTTTCCATAGATGTGTGAGCCACAGCAAACCTTTTCTCCCATCCTGGCCAACATTTTGCATAAAATTCATTAGTGAGTATGAGATGTGAGGAAAAAGTATGAATTCTCCTTGTTGCTCTTTGGGGAAGGAGTATAGATATCAGTGATGTGTTTGTCCATTTCACTAGAGGTTTAGCGGAGAGCATTTCAGTGTTTTTGGCCGTATTTTTACATAATGATCATGGGCCTAATGCTGTAGGATGGGTGCAGTCTATAAAGTAACTCAATGGCTATAATTTTGGTAAAAGGGAATGCTAACGTAGAGCGTGAGAAGACTGAACTTTGGCTAATTCTTTGGGCCTAATCCTGCTCCCACTGAAGCCTATGAAACTATTGGCATTGACTTCAGTAGGTACTTACATTGGTGCATTGGTGGAATGACATTTGCTAAAAACTATTAGTTTTTTATAAGACCCTTTCCCCCCCCCCATTCTCTAAGGATCTTTCATAGTTCATAGATTACTAGATGGTATATTAAAGGTCTGTTGTATCTATAAGTTTAGGCAATACAGTGGCTTAGTGCACTTGTTCATCTTTGTTGGTTCTAAAGAGAAGTAGAATTCTTCAAGGAATTTTAGGGGAAAAACTTTTTCCCCAAATCTGATGAATTATTGCAGGGACAGTGGAGTTGCTTTTTTAACCCAACGTGGTGACACACTTATGTTTTAATATCAAGTATCCATTTAAAAAACAAGAAGAGTCATTCCACTATGTCTATTAGCTTGCTAAACTGAGCTATGTTTATTGCTCTTGAACTGGAAACCCATAAAGTCCCCTAGGATGCACTACAGGAATCCAACACTTTGTAGTCAGTAGCACTTAAACACTGTCCTTTACTCTAATTCTGAAGGATAGTCACAATTATCAGAATAATCAAAAGGTATACCTGATCACATATCCACAGCATGCAGCATAGGCTCCATCCACTGTGCAGCTAGAACCTTCATTTTGTACCAGTTAAGGGCATAATCATTTTAACAAGATACCAGTTACATAGTTCAGGTTGACACTGCCATGCTTTTCTGCCCTCACAAATGTGTCTTCACGTTCATGCCTAACACTGTGCCAGTCAGGTTTTTAGGGAAGCATTCTGGGATATTTTCTGTCCCATAGAGCTCCAGCAATGGTTGCACACGGCAGAACGATGGATATTTTTGTGCTTTCTCCTAAGATTTCTTATGCAAAACCATAACACACTACCTCACAGGTCATAGTGGGGTTTTTTTTCCCCCCAGCCATGGAGACTTTTTTATCACTGTAGATTGCTTCATCTTCCAGCTTCAGGATTAAACAGTTTGTCACCCAATGCCCTGGAAGCACAGCAGCAAAGAAGAGGTAGTAGCACCCAGGGTGCTCCAAGAAGATGTCTGAAAAGGAAGCAGAGGTGCATGGTGAATTTGCTCTTCATTTATATTACCAAACTGAAGGCTGAGGAGGAGTCTGTAGACTCACCAGTGTTCGGCCTGTTGGAGAGATGACAGTCTGAGTGACTGGACCAGCAGTCACCAGATGAGACACCTGTGACTGACCAAGCACATTTCTGACATTCTAGCTCAGTGGTGGCAAACCTATGGCACGCGTGCCAGGGGTGGCACTCGTCACCCTCTCTGGTGGCACGCACGCAGCAGTGAGGGACCCCTGCGCAGGCCGGCAGCCCCCACCGCTCCCTGCAGACTCCCCGGGCTGCGGCTTCGCCGCGGCAGACCCGGCTCGAGCCCGGCCTCTGGGCTGGCCCTCCCCGCCCCCAGGGCGGAGCAGGCAGGCTCAGGGCCGGGGCATGCGCGCAGGCCTCCCTGCCTGCCTTCCCCATGCGGCCGGGGCAGCGGGGTGGCCGCGGCCGGAGCAGGCTCCCGGGTTCTCACCCGCCGGCCGCCTCGACTTCCCGGCCCAGGGCCGGGGCCGGCTCCGCTCCGCCGACAGCCTCGGCCTCCCGGCATGGGGCCAGGATCGGCCTCCGGTGTCGGGGTCTGCCCTGCCGGGGCCGCGTTCAGGTACCCGCTGCCAGCGGCCTCGGCTTCTTTCTTTTTTTTTTTTCTTCCTTCTCTTCCCTTCCTTCTCTTCTTCGCCTTCCTTTTCTCCTCTTTGCCTTCCCTTTCTCTTTCCTTCCTTTTCTCTAACTTCTTTGCCTTCCCTTTCTCTTTCCTTCCTTCTCTCTAACTTCTTTGTCTTCCCTTTCTCTTTCCTTCCTTTTTTCTTCCTTTCTCTTCCTTCCTTCCTTCCTTTTTAAAAAGCTTTTTAAAAATTAATTTTAAATAAAAACCTTTCTAAAAATTAAATTTCAATTCAAAATTCATTCAAATTCAATTAATTAAACACAATTAATTAATTCTGTTTACAATCACTTTAACTTCAATTAATGCCTATAATTTCTGTTGTGTGAGTTTGCACAAAAATTTTATTCAGAAAAAGTTTTGCACACGGCTTGAAAATTTTGCACACAAGCTGCCAAACCTTAGAGGGAACATTGGCTGAGCGGCGTCTTAACTCTGCCCCTGCCTCTGCCTCTCTGCATCCTTTTGCCTTTCAATAAAAAGTTGTTTGTATCATTGAAAGCTCCGTTACTGTGTTTTTCTTTTAAGACAAAAGATGTTAATGTATAAGTTGTTTTTTCTAAACTAAAACCTCAGTATTGGCACTTTGCGATAAATAAGTGGGTTTTGGGTTGCAGTTTGGGCACTCGGTTTCTAAAAGGTTCGCCATCACTGTTCTAGCTGGTGAATGGCCTAACAACAGAAATGTGTGATTATGAGAGCTGCTGTCCTACTGCATGGTAGTAGTTATCCTGGCCCGCTAGGGACTGGCCACAAACACCAAATGCTATTCCCTGGTAGAGCTTTTTGGCTTGGAGAAGAACCCAGTAGAGGAAACAGTCCATTAAAAGAAGTGCAATTGACTTGTCCGGTTGATTTAAATATGGTGGTCCTGATGTAAGCAGAGGAAGGATTGAACAGCACTATTAGAGTTTCCCAAATCATGCTTCATTTTCTGATGGAACTCATTTTCCAATTCTTTGCCCATCAGTCAGGCATTGGACAATTAGCTGAAAGGTTAGCTACTTTGTGGTAGATCACAGGAGCAAGTTCCAGGGATGTAGGTATCATTTGGTCTGGCATGTTTCAAGATGCCAGAATATTAAAGGATTCCTAAGAGAAAGGCAGCAATGTTAGTATTTCTTCTCCTCACCAGAGATGCCAGCTGGGTTTCTATGCTGACTGCACTTGGTGACTCCCTATATATCCTCAGTTGCTTTGGCTTTTGACTCCCTGCCCAGATAATGAGAATATTTTGGCTCAGTGGTGTCAGAATGGTGCTTCATATATTTTGGGAGACTGGATGGCCAACACTGAAGAGATATAACACAAATACAATCTTCACTACCTGGTTTGTGCTTCAGAACATCTGTGAACATGAATAAGGGCATGTCTGTGATGCTGAGGCTCGTCTCTGAACCCTGTGCTTGCAGCTTCTGGCTGAGCTGTGTAGCTGAGCAGGAAAAGGAATGCTCTGTGCCATTCATTCTTTCACACTGATGCATGGTGCAAATGGAAAGTGAAGAGGAGTGAGCTCTCCACGTTCTTGCTTCTCCAGGGTATTGCTACATGACCTTTTTTTTCCTCTTTTCGCTTCTATCTAATATACTCAGATGATGTCTGTCCATCAGTGCTGTCCATAATAAACTGATTTTGATTAAAATGTTCTTCTGTAGATTCCACTGAGACAAATGTTGGCTTAAAAAAATTAATAAAATCCTAAAAACTCCGCAAGCTCTGCAGACCGTGCAAAGTTGTCAAAACAATATACTGGAGTGCAAGTAAGATTCTAGTTTTCAGTCATTGATCATCACTGGTTATAATTATCACCTGTGTCCTCAAAGTACCATTGGAAGCAGGTTTGAGATCTTGAGATGGATGGGTAGATCCCTTCATAATTAGAAGAGTCCGCAATTAGAGTCCTCTTTTGACTCTATTACTGCAGGAGCAGTCCAATCAATGACAAAACAAAGGAAAAATAACTATTATGGGGAAACTGGTCGAGCGTACTGGCAGTATCGAGTGGCTTGTCATTGCATCTGCCCCCTTAATAAACGAATGTGGAATCACGAATATGGAATTGTGACAATTCAGTGCAGATTTTTGTAATACAGGGAGTCTTGGTGGAACAGGCTGGGCAATAGTTGAATCTTAGCAGCAGTAGGAGCAATACATTAACTTGGTGAAACAGATTGCAGACCAGAAGCAGCAACAAATACCATTTCTGCTTTTATGTAAGGACAAATTGTGCCTTTATAACAACGGATCTAGTGCTTGTGCACTGGGTGCTGGGGTTCCATTACAATCCTCCTCCCAGACTGCTGGGGGCTTGCCATAAACTGCACCCCCACACTGGGCATGTTAATAAAGACATAGGGTAGCGTTTCCAAAATGCCTAAATCATTCATTTAAAAAGTTCCACAAATGGGATTTAGGCTTCTTTAGGTATTCTTGAAAATTTTACTCCTAGCCTATAGTTAAATTAGACTTTTCTTCCTCTTGTGGCCAGAGCAGCTTATCAGCCTTGATTCTCACCTGCAGATTTGAGTTTTCTACTATCCACAAATTCCATTTCCTGATGTAGATCTAGTTGTGAGCACATGGGCCAGTCTCCTGGAAAGGGAACAGATGTCTCTGATTACTGGAGATCTTATTCCAATCCTTTACCTGATTGCACTGTGCATTCATGCAGTTTTTCTTCTGGCACTGCCGAACAATCATAAAACCATAGGGTTAGAAGGGACTGCAAGGGTCATCTAGTCTGTTGGATTTCGTTCTCACAAAGGTGATCAGAGACCTGCAATACTCCCTTTGATTTCATTTGGCAGATTTCAAATTGGCAAGTATATCTCCTCACTCACAAAGCAAAATCTTGATATTTCTTTTGGGGCAAATTTCTCCATAATAAAGATGGGAGGAGGGCTGATGGCTGGGTAATAGTGGAATTTATCTGGATAATTGTGTGAATGATATAATATACAGTAATTATAAACCTACTTGCAGCTTCCAGCTGACCTAACCAGGTAAGATTTCTGACTTAAGTGCAGAGGAAACACAGTGGCACCTATATAGTATCTATATATTCTAGTTACAGGAAAGAGATGAAGAACTAAATTTACCAGTTACCGTGGTACGGTGAGAGGTGCACATCCACAAAACAAAATAACCATGTGTCCAGTGACTTGCCAGAGTAAACCTCTAGCAAGAGCCGTGCAAAACTAAGGTCCACTGGTGGTTATCCGCCTATTAACCACGTGCTGTAGTGGCTTGGTAACTGGATTAGGAAGCTTTATTTCTGTGAAACATCATTCCAGATGAACATACTATTGGGCGATAAGGAGTCTAGCATCAGTGGATCATTTTGGTAGTGGAAAGTTCTTGGCCCAATTATATGAAATTCAGTGGCTAATAGTTTTGTCATTTTTAGAGGTCATCATTATTCTTAGAAATTAATGTCCCCACAGATGTGTATGGAGAGAGTTCACACCTTTCCTAATGCCATAGTTTGACTGTCTGCACCCTCAAAAATATAGTTGTGCATCAGTTGACATTTTCAAGGCTATCTTTACAAACAGATGGGCTTAGAAACTTCTTGCATGTTTAATATAAAAGTTCAGATTCTTTTTAACACAGAAAAATTAGTCAGTGTTTACAAAATGCTTTGAAGATGCAAAGGACTATATAAATGCTAAGCATCATTATTATTGTTTAATCCACTAGAAATCTGTAGGCAGGCCCTAAATCCTCAAAATTAGCTGATTTGAAATGCCAGACACAGACATTTTTATTGTCGCCTGTCAATTACATTCAGCAGTTGTCTGTCTAGTATCTCACATCACAAATACTGCAGCATGGTGGTCAGTTTTTTCTCCTAAGGCAGGATTTAAATAGCAGGAATGAGAAACGCTGGTGAGGATGAAATAATGTCAGCAACTGCTTGGCTCACCCCTGCTGCAGTCAATGTTTTCATTAATGTATATATTTACATACATATTTGAATCCTTCCAGAGTATAGATTCTAAATTTTGCCATATGTATGCTTATTTAACAAAATGCACAGAAATCAAGTAAGTTGAGAGTTCATATACCAAGCAAGAAACCAAAAAGGATTTTAAAAATTAAAAAAATCTCCTGCAGCATTAACTACTAATGCTGATTATTTTTCCCCACATGCACAAAGACATTTGAGAGCTGAAAGTGGTTAAAATTTTTGACATTATAATACAGAGCTGCTTTTGGGATAATAGCCAGCATTCTTTGTGAGAATATGTTTAAATATTTCCCTTCTTGCCATAGGAGTCCTTTAAACTTACAATCACAAAATAATGGTAAAACATATTGGGTGCCCTGAAGAAGACTGTAAGCCAAAACAGTATTTTAAACATTCTTTTACAAATGTGTTATTTAAGCAAGACTGGATACATTTTTAACATCAGAAAGTAATAGCAGTGTGTGTTTTTCTTTTTCTCTTTTTTAATCTTAAAGCACAGAAAAGTAATTTTAAAACATTTTAGGGAAAGTAGTAGTAGAAAACATGCTCCCAAAATGTTAATCTGAGAATAATGCTGTATGTTAAACATTACTGGTTGTAAATGGCAATTGAATAGTTGGGGTATAATTCACAGGAAAACTGCTGCTTTAATTTATGTAGTATTCAGGCTAGAATCTAATTTTTAGCTCTGTATATTATAAGATGGAGAAGAGTTGTCTTCTTCTGCCATAGAGGGCAGGACAATGGGTTCAAACTACAGCTTAGCAGATTTAGATTAAATATCAAGAAAAACGTCCTAACTGTCAGACCGTGGAATGGACAACTGCCTAGGTATGTTGTGGAGGTGGCTTCTCTAGAGGTTTTCAGAAGGGGGCTGGATGCCCAGCTGTCTTGAATGGTTTAGGGACAACAAATCCTGCATCTTGACAGGGAGTTAGACTAGATGACCCTTCTGGTCTCTTCTAACCCTATGATTCTATGGTTTTATAGATGTGCAATAGAATATACATTACTAATTAATTATACACAACATTCTACAAACTAGTCTGGGTACTAGAATAATTATTGGGGTAACACCTTACTTTATCAGTCCTCAGCCACAGGAACAGTGATAAACACTGTTTTGAACCATATGTGGTCAAGCAGCTTTGCCCCTCATCATTGACATGAGTTCTTGATATGAAATATGGTATTGCATTGCTGCAAAAAAATTAATGTCCTACGAACAGATGAATAGCAAATTATCATTAAGAATCGATGAAACTTTAGAACGTACATCTTGTCAAAATGTAGATGGCTATGTGATACTCATAGTCAAACCATGGCTAAATTCTCTAGAATGGCAATATAATGTAGCCTTAGTGATGGGCTGGGTAGGAATGATTCATAATCGTCACATAATAATCATATCAGGCATACTTTGGAGTAACAAATGCACATTTTAATTCATGGCATTTATGGTTAAATTGTCAATTTTCATGCACTAAAAGGCTGGCTGCCTGCAATATTGGAAATATTTGTTCAGTGAAGGCAACATCAACTAATGCTTCTAGTATGTGATGAAACGATGGTTCTTGAAACTGCAAATAAAATGCAAGAACCTATCAGACTAGCGCCTGACCTCCCTTATTTATTTTTCTTTTCAGATAGCAGTAAATATAAACAGATGGTACACGAGGCCCAAAAATACAATTAACAGAGCTGCAAAATAAAAATGAAATCTTCAGCTAAAGCAGGTCCTTTTCAGGCTTTGGTCCCATGTGTTTAAATTTCACATTTCATACAAGATGCTTGATAGAACCCAAACAATTTGAATCACAACCACCTATTCTTTGAATTATGGGACAGTGAAAAATATGCCTTTTTCCCCACTGTGTAACAAAGTGTAATCACTATTTTTTAACAGGCATAGAGCAAAAACAGAAGACATTTGGAACTTGTCTTGGCCCTGGTCTATAACTTGGCACGATTCTGGCAGCAATTGAAGGGAGATACGCAAAGTACTTAAAATACCTTACGTATCTCCCTCCGACTGCTTACAGCCTACTAACTGTGATGTCTTCAGTGCGCTGAGTCGAAGGGAAATGCCTTCTCTCTGACTCAGCACTTCTCCTTTTACGGGCGTGGTCTTATAAGGTTGGCTTTCTGCTTAGCTGAGCAGGTCTTCCCAGATCTGATCAGTCAGTTCAGAAGATTAATCTGATGGTGGCAAATTGGCTGTGGTCACTGAAGACCTGCCCTTGGATTCAGTCCTCCTAGAGAACTAGTTCCTTTGCTTATTTGAAAAAAAATATTGTTTAATTTGAGAAAAGTTGGGATCATTTGAAAAGGGGAAGTGGAATCATTTCAGTAAAAAGGGCCCTTAATTCTCAGATTGTGCGTTGAGAAATATATTGCAAGCTGATTATTTCTTGGTTTTCTATTTTCATCTAATGAAGAAAAACATTAATGTTAATACAAACATTAAATTTTCAAAATCAAACTTCCAAAAATGAATGAATTATAAAAGTTAACTTGCTCAGGTAATGTTTACATGATCACATTGCACCTACTTGCATTTTCTATTTTTTTAAGTGAAAATCACAATCTGTTGCTTTTTAGTTGTGAATACCATAAAATATGTTAGTGTCCAGATTCTCTCCAGTGAATGTAGAGTCTTGTCACAATATCTAGCTATGAAAAGGCCACCAGAAAAAACAGGTTGAGTCTGCATAAAGTTACCATGACAGTCTTAGGATAGGTGAGGGGACTTATAAGCAAATCACAACTACCTAAAAAATGGATAGCACTAGCTGGGAAGGGACAGATTGGTCAGACAGATGTTTTGTGTGAAGAGTCAATGCTTTCACCCAACAACAGTGGAGTTCCAACAGGACTGAAGCCTGTTTCTTCCTGGCATGAATGCCCTTCCCCTCAATATGAAGGGATGAAAGGGTTTATTAGTACGAGAATGAAAAAATTACTGAATCAAATCTAGGATAAGTCATGGTCCCAACTGTAAACTTTTCAAAAGTGCTTAAGTGAGCTAGAAGCCTAATTCGTTTTTAGAAGTGACTTAGTCACTAAGGAGTCTAGAAACGTCAAAAGGACCTAGGAACCGAAGTGACTAAGGCCAGATTTTAAGAAGTGTTTCCAGTTGCAAATGCCTAGGCATTTGAATATAAAAGAGGACTAAATTAACATGAATTTAGGTACCTTTTAATTCGTGCCCATAGCATCCACAAAGGAGACTTTCAGTGCAACACACTATCGCACACTGCAGTTCACACCCCTGTAGTCTGAATTGCACAACCATATAGACATAGCCTGAGTTGTCCCCATGTAACCAGCCCATAGACAGAAATTGAAAACACTTGAGTTTACAATATTGCCCTAAAATGATTGCTAGTTCCTGAGGAAAATACCTTGTTTTGAAGAAGTATATTATCATGAATAAAAACGTTTTTCACATGTTATTTTTTTAAAAAATAATCTGTTTCAGCCTTGTTTTAATTTTGCAGAATTCAAGCTAAAACTCGAGAATTTCGAGAGAGACAAGCTCGTGAACGTGACTATGCCGAGATCCATGATTTTAACCGGGCATTTGGATGTGAGGCTGACCCAATGTATGCTGGAATTTCTTCATATGACTCTTCCACAAATAGTGGCACAGTGACTTTGAACAGCAGGCCCCAAAGCCCCAGAGAAGGGCAGACAGTTGAAGCACTGTATGCCCAAGTGAAGAAACCAAGAAATTCGAAGTCTTCACCTGTAGACAGGTAGGCACCAGACATCAGTCAATATGTGTTTCATAATTCAGCCTCATAATGTTTTTGCCATAGGAGATGAGTGTTCGTCAGTTGTAAAGCCAGGTTTACATTTTATTAATGGCTTTTAAAAAGCCTTTATGTAGAAAAACATTGAGTTAACACAAATCAAGTCATAATGGAATGAGATGCACAAGCTTTTGTAATGATTCTAACATTTCATCTCATTCTTAAAGTGGTTTTGGATCCAAGATTCACCATTTAGTAGAATTCAAATTACAGTCAAACTTCTAACAGCTTCTAGTTTAATTATCAGAGATCTTGCTGATATGATTGGAGGACAGTGACAGGTCTGAATTCTGTTTGGAACAGTTATTTGAGCTGTGCAAAACTTGTAATGAAACTAAAATCCAGGCAAAGCAAGCTCGTGAACGTGACAAGCTCGTGAACGTGACTATGCCGAGATCTTTGTGAACCTTTTGAGAAAACCTTGGCCAAGTAAGTGGACCAGGATTGAGTTTGAGCCAACTTGATGTCTATAGAATCTGGTGGGGAGAAATTTGTGTGTGGGGTTGATTTGGTGGTCTTGGGGGGAGCTGTTTTGTTGTGTTTTGGTGGTCATACTGTGCTAAATATGTCAGTTTTGCATTGCTTCATTCCAAAATCAGGAAAAACTCTGCTCCATTTTGGCTGAGATTTTGAATGCACCTGAAAATATGCAGCAAAAATTGGGTTGCAAAACGCCACAATCTAAAACTGTCAGATTGTCTAAACTTTGGTAGAATAATGTGGCAAAGTTCACACACTGATTTTTTAATAGAAACACGTCTTGTTAGTTCATATTCCTGAGTTAGTAATGCTGCAATTTCTACACTTTGAAAAAAAATGTTAAAGTCCTCGTGTAGAAGACATTAGTATAATTCAATAATACATGTACAGTCATTGCCGGTACGTTTTAGCTCATAGAGGAAGAGGGACTGTTTCCACCCCTCACCTCATCTCTCCTCCTGCGGCACTTACAGTAATCCAATACAACTATTTCTCTTGGTTACAATGTTTGAGGGCTGTAACCTACATCAGAATAGGACTTAAAATATGCATATTTCACAGAAAATGAACAGACTTTAAATTCCCATGGTTCCATCAGACATTGAAAATTAATGAAATTTCACGTGGACATTGCCAAACGTCCTTACTAACATTCAGTAACGTACAGCTGCCTTTCTTTTTCTCAATCACTCTGCTTTTCTAAATTGTTTAGAAAATATGCATTGTGTAGGGTCTATTTTTTGCATAAAATAGAATGTTTATAATATATACTGTCAGAATATACAGCTTATTGATTTAATGTGAGGAACCTTATGCTGCTAAATAAAAACGGTTTTTATTTTTAGACCTGGATGTTGTATATACCTTCCTTTTTACTTATGCCTATATTAACCAATACCAATATAATTGGATGCTAGAAATCATGTCACTTTTAGTGACCTTGAAAGGCAAGGTAGTCTGGTGGGGTAATATGGTTGCCACACTGACTTTTACAACTGTTTTTGTTAGACCAAAGGCACTATTTCATGTCTTGAGTTGAATAGTCATCTGAACAAAAAGAGGTATCTTTGATGAAAACCTGGCAGGCAGAAAAGCAAGACCTGTCTGACCTAGCTAACTGTGTATGAGCACGGATGAAAGATCTAGGAGAGTGAGAGAGCGCAAAAGTGAAGTTACGGCAGGGATATTGATGGACTGTGGTGATAATCAAGAGGGCAGAATTGAAGAGCACAATAGACTCTTGTTAGTGTCTTCAAGCTGTTCTGTTATAAAAGTCCAGGAAGTATACTAAGGACCACTGGATCTTGCCAGAAAAGGAGAAACACAACACAGCCATCAAAATTGAGGGAACAGCAACGCAAAAGCAAAAGATTGGAGCAGAAACAGCCATCTGGACAAAGGGCTTTATGAAATGGGGCAGGAAGAAAGCAAGTTACACTAAACTTTAGTGAGTAAAGAGAAGGAAGACAGGAAGCCTGGCAAGAATGAAACTTGGGAAAAATTGACCAGTTGAAACAAAAAGGGAATGTTATTTATTATCCATATTTTTAAAGTGCCCATCACAGTAGTTAGTATCCGGGCTCTATGCCATAAACTTGCCTAGTATATGGAATGCTCTCCAACAGGATTCTGTCTCTCCATTCTCTTCTCCAATGTGACTTCTTATTAGAAGTTAAATTCCAAATAGAGTTGGAAAGCATCTTCATTAAGATATGGTATTGTAGCAAGTCGCAACCACTAAGGCTCAGCTAAATCTCTTAAAAAAAACAAACAAAAAAACCACTTAATTTGCTGAGAAAGGTTGGCAGCTGACAGATGAAAACACAACCACTCTGGGGTACAGAGGTGAGGGACACTCTTTAGGTCCCAAACTGGGTCCCAATCTGTTTAGGGCTTTGTGAATGAAGATCAAGACCTTGAATTGATTTAGTGTTCAGTGGATGAGTCTGGACACGGGTGTGGAATGTTCATAATAGTTCATTGTATGTGCATGTCTTTTTTAGCATATGGGCTGCTGACTGCTTCACCAACTTTATCATCTTGGTGACCTTTATGTTTATCTCCAGACAGAGCATGTTGCAGCAGTCTGACCTGGAAGTACCAAAATTCTAATTCTTCTTTAGTTTATCATCCGCAAAAGGGTAGCATCTCTTGATCAGACATTTGTAAAGACATTCTTTGACACTGAGGGCCTGAAATTGTACACTATCTTGACATGTATCTCAGTACTTTCTCAAGCTCTAGTTTCTTGTCAGTGTCTTCCAATAGCTGAATAACTTTGCCTCTCCTACTCATCTACCTTCATCTTATTTTGATTGCCCCCACCATCTCCTCTTCATCAATGATGCCACCCTCATCTGCTTTTTGTCACTTCCCACACAAATATTTCCGTGCTTTTCCCCATGTCTTTTTCTCTTATGCACTCACTGCCCCTTCCTAAGTTTGCTCACAAGACTACCCTGTTAGCAGTCAAGTTTATCCTGATGACCCACCTCTCATGATGCCCCCAGGGACTCTGATAACTCATAATGCTAATTAGAGAAGTAATTGGGAATATTTGTTTATATTAGTTTTGACATAAACTTGTATTACAATGATGTAACTAATCACCATTTCAGTTATAAGCTGTAACAGTTTGTCCTATTTTATCTGTTTTTCTTTAATTATGTAAGCTCTCCTAGAGACTCTCTTTTCTTTTCTCTTTGGAAAGCAGCTAGTGACCGTTATGGATTCTAACAGAATGAAAAAATAGCTTTTTGTTAATAGATTATCTGGCTAACGGTTGTCAGAAGAATCTAACAATATTCCTGTCTCAAATGTTCTGTTCATACTAAAAGTGAGGTGGTTTAGTTGAGAAATTTTATTTCTATTACAGCTTGGTGTTTGGTGCCAAAAAAATTTGACATTTAAATGTGTTTGAAAGGTTATTTGAATTTTCATGTGAAGAAACCTGTAAACAAAATGTCTCCAGAATAGCTAGCATAGTATTGTTCAGAACTTATATTAAATCTTTCCTTAACTTACAACAGAACTATTGTGTCTGTATGTGAGGCCACGATCAAGGTTTGTTTTTCTGGAATATCCTTTGACTTCCTTTATTTTCACCCAGACTAGCCATCAAGTTGTGTCACCTTAGCTATCATGCTGCATGAATGATAACAAGCAATAGATGAAGGATGTAAACAAACAGCTGCTCATCGTGATCTTGTGCAATTTGTTTCTGTATTAAACATAAGGATGCCATAGCAATATCATCTATTGTCCTGGTAAACTATTAAACAAAAGCTGCCCCAAAAAGCAGGGCTATCCCTGGGGTGGGGGGGCGATCGCCCCGGGCCCCGCGGTTACATGGGCCCCGCACTGTCCCACGCGTGCCACAGCCCCTCCTCCCACAGCCACCCGGCGGGGCGGGCCGGGAGGGCTATGCCCGGCCCCTGGGCTGGCCCTCCCCGCCCCCAGGGTGGAGCAGGCAGGTCCAGAGGCGGAGCACGTGGGGCCTGGGCTCTGGGCCAGCCTGCCCCACACGGCCGGCTCCCACCCGCAGGCAGCTTCAGCCTCCGGGGCTGGAGCCGGCTCCCCCCGCCCCCGCGCAACAGATGGCCTCCGGGACTGGAGCTGGCTCCCCGCGCCGGCAGGCAGTCTCAGCCTCCCGGCCCAGGGCCGGCTCCCTGGAGGGTGGAGCGAGCCGGTCGGCCCGCCATGCTCCCCTCCAGCATGGGGGCGGGGCCCCGCTTCAGCCAATTGGCCCTGGGCCCCGCTCCCCCCACGGGACGGCCCTGCCAAAAAGTTCTTTTTCATCCTAATAATTCTAATCAGCCAGCTTCTAAATTCCATTTTTTCCTAGGGTGGTTGGATTTTTTAATGTCTGGAGAACTATTATGATACTTGACAAATTTCTACAACACATTGAAAAAACAAAGAAATATTTGTTCTGGAAAGTATCTGTCTAAACCTTTCCCAAAATGTAAATAAAAATAATGTGTTATAATGACAAAGTAAATGAAAAGAGAAAGAAGTGTTTGCTTATTAACTGAGGATAAAGATAATATCATGATCTGTTCTCATGCAAAAGTAACGTGCTTCATTACCTAACTGCCACTTCAAATCACACCAATTTTGGGTACAAGAATTCTTTATAAGAATTTCCAAGCACCTTTTATAGAACTTGGGCCTTTTCCTCAATAAATTTCTGTATGGGATTTCAAATTGCTTCAGAATTATTTCAGTATGCAGAATTTAACTGGGACTGTCAGAAAAGAAATCAGTGATGGGTACTTACGTTCGTTCTTCCGTAAAGAAGTGTATCATCGATCGGGTCATATATATAAAATTGACATTATGAAGTTCCTCATTTTGAGCTTTTAAGAAATCATTACTGATTTCAAGCCTTTAGTAATGTAAGTGCATAAAAGCCTCAGTGATTTTCAAAATCCCTTTAAAATCTTAATAATTCTAGTCATATCAAATTGTCTGCTGAAGCCCAAAACATGATGTTTTCCAAATCAGTTTCTAAAAATGACAGTAGAGGTTTTTTCTTGATAGAAGAGGAATTCATACTTTGATGATGAATATTGAAATGGTAACAATAGCCATGCAGTTTGAAGGGTTGGTTGTCAGCGCAGCTACAAATGTATTAGTTGTCCTCGTTATATTAGTGCCATTCTACGTTCTAATGATTTGTGCACACAGTATGTTCTGCTAAGAATTTTTTTTAAATGTATCAGCTCTTCACTTTAGAAATTAAAAAGAAAGAAATGTGATAGAGTTCATCACAGAATAGAGTTTATTTTACACTACTGGACCAAAAAGTATCTTGGGGATTCCCATAGATATGGCTTTTAGTTTTGCTGAGAAATGTATGTGTAGTATGCTTTACGTCAAGCAGAAGAAAACACGGATTGCTGATCAATATTATTTTTCATTTAGAGGACAATGATGCTATACAATCGAGTTTTTATAGCTATCACCTAACATCCATAGTTGGAGAGTCCATAGAAAGACAGCTCGTAATGGGCATTTACTGGCTGTCGCCATGTAATCATTTTCCGCTAAGAGTACATTGTCCTCAAATATAATTGAAATAAAATAGGCACTGTGCGTCTGTAAATCTAAATAGCTTGGAAATAGTAGGCTAGACTCCCCCAACTCACTGAGGACACTTTAATGGAAAAATAAATACCATAATCATATGCTTTTTGCATGCATTTGACCATTAAAAAGAAAAATGCCCATTTTAGAAGAAGAGACCTCTATGAACTGGTTTCTTTTCCATCAAAACTGGAATCAAGTTGTGTCAAAGAAATATTTCGGGACTGAAAAAAAAACCCCAGTTGCCTTAGCTATCATCTATTTAGTGCTAAAATGCAGCTGCTGTTTTAAAAATTTAAGGTCACACTTCCTATTTTCATTTGCTGGTCTTACAGATGAGAGGGAGCATTTTGTTTAGATGTTAACTTCTATTTATTCAGTAGATTTCATCTCTGCTAAACTAGAGATGGGAGTAATGAATTCTTCAGAGTGGCAAGACACACTCTAATGAAATTTAGAAATATATCAAAAAGTAGAAAAAACAGACTAATTCTTTCTTGCCTATGTGAAATAAGGTTCTGTAATAGCCCAGTAGGTCACAAAAACTATGGACTATTATAGACTAATGCTAGGATAAATATTTGTTTAAAAAAAAAAAAAAAACTAAGACAGCCATACTGTTATATTAAACTTCTCCTTTATTAGTAATGTCAGACAGAGGAATTTTCTTTGAAGTCTACATTATCATTCATGCATATAGGTCTAAGTTTAGTATCATACCTATAATAGATGAAGATATGAGTTATTACTCAGAGTGATATACCCTGCAAGTGCCTGGATATTTCTTTTTCTCTTACACAAAAAGAGGATGACAGTTCTTTCAGTTTCTCTGAGGTGCTAGTATAGGAACATAGCAATAAAATGAAAAATCAAGGTAATGCTTTTCTCCTAACCAATGACATTTTAAACTGTTAACTATCTAGGTTAAATAAGGCTTTGAGTAACGCATACCACACCCAACCTGTGTTTGTTGCCATCCTTCCTATGGATAGTCTGAAACGTCATCTACACTTCAAAGATAAGTTAACCTGTGTTGGGTTGATTTACAGCCACCCCATTAATTACTGCACTGGCTGAGGTCCACGCTACACTCCGTTGGTCACTGGCTTGCATCCTCACCAGGAGCACTTCCACTGACCTAAGAGGACAATGTGGGAAATTAAGTCTGGTCTCTCAGTGCCGCTGGCAGCTCTCTGCTAGGAGCCCGGCTGCCCCACAGGTTCCTGGGCTTCCAGCAGGCTGCCCCCATTCCAATCCCCATTCCCTATTGGGATCTGGGGAGAGCTTCTGGGGCTTCTTTCCTACTTACCCCCCCTGGGGTGAAGCAGGGGAAGCTACGCTGAGTTTCTGCCTGGGGCTTCTCCCCTCCCCATTCCCTGCCAATCATCTCCACTGAAGACGGGGGCAACAGGGCTCCAGCTGCCTGGCTTTGGCCATTACATTGAAAAGAATGACCCCCAATAGCTGATGTAAGGAACTGTGTCACCCTAATTACACCAAGGTAAGCCCTACACCTCTCGTTGAAGTGGTTTTACTGTGTCAGAATAGCAGGAGAGTTACATCCATGGAAAGAGCATTTCAGTGTGCACACCTCCACTGTTTTGTTGATCAAAGCTGACTTTTGTTGACAAAACTCTGTTGCGTAGAGTTTTCCAGTCTTGTTCTTGTTCAGTACTATCTCACTTCACAAGTAGCTGCACTAACATTATTTTACTGGGGTCCCTTCCAGGATAAGGTATTTCTCCAAGTGAGCCGGGGAGAGGTGACAAAATCCACCCTTTATATTGTTAAGCTTCCCAAAGCAGGGGCCTGTCTAATTTCATTTATACATAAGACTCCACGATACATTATGATGCTGTATAAATACTAATAAGTTTTTAAAACTCCATATATTTTCAATAGGGTTACCTCAAAAATGTAGAGTCCTGTTCCCATTTACATTTATGCCCATTATAAGCCCCTTTATGTTGCTAAAATGGTGAAAAGAGGCTTAATGTAAATAAAAATAAAGGACTTTTAGGAATTACCCTATCCTGGATAATTCAGTAATATGATTGTGAGGAACAGCAGAATAGCTAAAAATCATGTCTGTCCAAACAGAAATTAATATCTGAAAAAAGAGGGCATATTTGGCTCATATTTCTGTTCTTTATGACATATTCCTCCTGTGACTATGAAAACCTGCAAACTGGCTAATAAATGGGGTTTGAGCCTGCTAATATTCCACTTGATTTTAGCACTTAAACTCATACTTTCCGTATAGTTCAATGCATTCCTGTTCTTCCACAGCCCACACCAGAAACCAATAACCCTTACCCCCTAGGAGTGTGATTTTTTTTTTTTCCCACAAAAGCTCATGGGATAAATAATTTTTTGTTAGTCTTTAACAGTGCCAAAGTACTCCTTGTTTATTTGCCTAAAATTATTTTCCTATATTATAGGCCTGTGGATCTAGGTACCATTAGAAGCTAATAGCGCTGGCATTCTGTGGACTTAGGTTGCTTTCCTTTCTCCTCCTTCAATCTTGATGGAATATAAGACAAATTTTAATATAAATTCATGAGGATTTATGTAGAGCCCATATTGTGAGGTGTATTTTCTGTGACACTACCAGCTGTTTGGGTTATGACTTGGGTAAGGGGGAAATGCAGAGATTTACATTGAGCTCTATTCAAAACCTTCATTTTAATTACTCAAATGTTCTAGATTCTCTCTGAAGAGATCCCAAGGGCTGACACTGTTGTGAGAACCACTTAATTATACATTTATTACAGCCTCACTGAAACCCTGGAATGTTTGCTTCTTTCCTCTCTGAACAGGCTTGATTTGTAATCTCAAGAGTGACAGCGATTTGTTGTTTTTCCAAAAATGGAAGGAGTTAGTATTTCAAGAAATGTTTTCAATGGGAAAATATATGACCAGAGAAGAAAGAAATGAACTTCCTATGGAAGGTTACCAATCAGGAAGTAATCTGGGTTCTATTCAAAAGTACACCACCTTGCTACTATAGCTAACGGTGGTTATAATTTTCTGTGAGTAAGCAATACTTCTGTTCAGTTCTGCAAATGATTTATTTAAATGCAACTGTCTATCTGTGATGAGCCAAGATAGTTAGAGAAAGTAGAATTTATCACAGCAGAGATTCAGAACTTGTCAACTGTACTATACAATCTATATGCAAAAGTGAAATCATAAGGCATTCTGTTGCCAGGATAGGAAATAAGAAAGCAGTTTTTGTTTTCTTTGTGCTGTAAAAGACAAAGTTTAATAACAATAAATTTGTAGAATGTTTTTCTTTAGTGTGGACGAATACTTGATGTAGAAGAGGAGAAAAAAGCTGCTGTTGCAGGTGTCTAGTGATTATCATAAAATATATTCCAACAAATGAATTACGTAGCAACAGAGCAGCACACAGAATTTTTACTGCCCACCATACCTATGCTTTAGAAGTTTTACGATTTTTCTGGTTGAACAAATATAGTAAATGCTTTTCAAAAGCACTAAACTGCTTTTTAAAAAGTAATAGCTCTTTCAGTTCTTAAAGGACATGTTTTGTTCTTCTCATTAAGTACTGTTAACATCTGTTCCCTTCCAGTCCTGTTGACCTAAATGTACAGTTGTGCAACATAGCATTAATATTGGATACTACTTTTGTACTAGGCACTCAGCATGGACATACACAAATTTGAAAAAGTTTCTAAAGTACTATCAGGAGTCATGGAGATTGTCTGGATTTTCTTGGGCATTATTAGTTCTCCAAAGATGGGGGGAGAAACTTGTCAAGAATTGAAATGGAAATGCTGGAAGAAGATGATTTCCTGCAGAGTAACTTTTCACAAGTCTTCAAAAAAAACCCAAACTTACAAAATACTAACAAATGCCTATCTTTCTACTGAGTATGAACCTCAACAAATAGGCTGAGGTACACAATTATGGGGAAATTTGGCAGCAGTCAACAGGAATTACACAAGCTACGCAGAATTAACTTGCGTAACTCCCGTTGATTTCCTAACTTCCCTTTAGTGTGCCGCCTCCACCATTCTGCACCAATGGGAAATGAATTCCTGTTGAAGCAACATTATGCCTTTTGAGGTGGTGATTTAATTGAATCAATTTCTGAATTGATTGAGCAGGTCTTCACTGCTCAATCAATCCAGATAGATCAATCTGATGGTGGCAGATTTTCCGCTGTCAGTGTGTACATACCCGTAGAAAGCAAATTTGTTTCTTGTTATACCTTTGGGTGTCCTTCCGGTCTGCCTGTCTGTTCTGTTCTTGTGAAGTACTCAAGACCCTTGCACTCTGAGCACTTTAGAAAGCAAGGTTTTTGTATATTTCAGTGGTCTACCCATTCATAAGAGTGGAGTGGATAGGCAGACCTAGAGGAGAACACTATGCTATTTGCTCAGTAGGGAAAAATGTAATTTTATTACTGTTGCAGCACTTACATTAGAAGATTTATAGTCTCCAGGCTAAAGATGACAGTTTGGAAAATGGGTGTGAAGGAGGTGCCACGTGCAGCTCTGTAGTTAAGACACTTTTGAATATTACACATAATTTATAAATCAGGTCAGACTTTTGATTCAACAACTTTTACAAATAGCTCTTTAAATATGCATAGGAAGTAAACACAGTCCGGATTTTGGATAATCTCTAAATCAAACAATGGTCTCTCTCTCTCTCACCATCCTGCTCTATGTACACAGTACTGTTCCCTTTTGTCCCATGTATTGTATCCCTGGAGAGCACAATGGCCACTGTTAACCTGCAATAACAAGTAGTTTTAGATCAGTGCCTGTTGAATAGTGTTTGAGGAAGTCTAAGAATAGCCTTGAGGAGGAAGGTGGAAATACTGTTTAATGTACCTTTCCATAAGGCTCCTTGTACTCCCACCTCTTCTTTTTCCGTTTTTTTTTTTTTTTTTTTTTAAAGAAAATGAACTGAATCACCTTGGAGGAGGAACTGTATGTGACTACTTCTAACTTACATCCCTAAGACCTGCTCTGATTTAGTGCATGGGTATGTCTGTCATACAGGACTTGTCAAGTACTCCCTACGTTTCTTCTATTTAGGGTCCAATTCTGCAAACACTAACGAGCACAGTCTCTGTTATTGTGAGTAGCCCAATTTACTTCAGTGGGACCACGCATGAAAGCATAATCGATCCTCAGTAGTAAATATTTGCACTGATACCTCTTAACAGATATGCTTATAACTTATAAACTGTTCCCCAGTATTTGAATCTTAACATCTGCTTTGATTTGCTGTTACAGCCTGACCTGATCCTGTGTCATACACTTCCCTGAATTTATTTCCTCCCATTCTGTAAGTTCCCATCTTCAAAGTGTCTGATGATTATGAAGTGGGATTTTCTCCCATGAAATCTCATGCGATAAATAAATGTGTTAGTCTTTAAAAGTGCCACAGAAATCCTTGTTTGTTTTTTTCTTAACAGATAATATAAGATGATGATAATAATAGGAGAAAGATAGCATAATAGTCCATATCTGTAATGTTCTTATCATTAGCAAACTGGATTTGACCCACAGTTATGATTAGTGTCTTCTTTACATGTAAAACAAGCTATACTTAATCACACTGTTTATTCTCATAGCCTGGCTTGTTTGTGTATGTGACCTAAAACGTATCCTGCTTCCAATCCAAGTATTACATGACTGACGGAAGGGGTGCAGCCTTGTCAGGGGGAAGAAAGTCCTCCTTTTTAGGAAGGAAATGACATCACTGTGTGTATGTGTGGGAAGTTTTTTTTTTAATGCCTTTTAACATCTTGTAAGCTGATTTAATGCTTGTGAAATGTACCAGACTGACAGCCTTGGAGATTGAGTAGTTTCTTAAAAATCCAGTTTAACTTTTTCTTGGCTGGAAAAATATAATGCTTCCCACTCGTCTCCCCCTCAAGCTATATAACCAGTATTGTATTGGTACACTATGAATCATGGCATAATTTCTTAAGAACTAATACATTATATATAAGAACACTGAAATCTTGTTCCTTACAGCTCAGACATTGAGATGTTTAGAAGTTAAAAGGTTTTTCACATGACCTATTTTATGTGATTATGATTTTCTGAAAAATGTTCCTGTTGTATTTACTCTCTACAGCATTATTTTCTATCCTTTAAAATATCAGTGACATTTAAATAGGTTTTCAATCTGATGTGTTTGACTCATGCATGCAGATCTTTCTTAGATTATGGATGTATGAAACATTTTTGCAGTTAATAGAGCAGATATTTGTTACTGATAAGCAATTTAGTCTGCCCATATTTTATGCAGTTTTGTGATGTTATGGTATTAATTAATTTGAAAAGAAACATAAAAAGAACAGTTATGTTTCATTTTAATTTGTATAAGTCATCTAATAATTTAATAGTAATAGATGTTGTAATACCATATAGCACTTATATAAAATATTACATTATTTAATAAAAATGTCCCCTGCATCCAAACAGTGAACAATTAGCACAGTTGCCTTGCACACCAGTGGTGCGTAAAATCATGCATGCCCTCAATCTTAAGACGAGAAGGGACCACCAGATCAGTCAGAGTCTGACCTTCAAAGGTCACCAGCACCACACAGAACCCATCCCGTAACCCACCAGCTGATATTAGGTAAAAGTACTGCAACTCACAAGAGAATAAACTACTTTGTGCCACTGGGAGAGAACGGCAGGGGGACGGGGACCAAAGTGCACCAGTGCCTAAAGCCCCTGCAATGTCAGGGAAATGATTAAATATAAAATATATGCAGATAATCGTGGCAAGCAACCCACACACTGCAGAAGGTGGCAAAAAGATGCCAAGGTCACTGCCAGTCTGACCTGAGAGAAGATTTCTTCCCAACCCCACAGATAGATCCTAAATGTGTGAGCAAGTACCAGCCATCCAAACACCTGAGAGAGAGAATGCGTGGTGCTCTCTGAGTCCTGAACAATACAACCCCATCCACCATCTCCATATTCTGATGGATATCTTTTTTTTGGACTTCTCCTTCTGAAGCATCTGGAGATATCCATCAGAATATGTTTGGAAGAGAGGTAATCCCTTCCTGACCCTTGCAAGGGGCTGGCCTGAAGCCCCTAGAGCATGAACTTTTTTAGGAACATAAGACGTGATTAGACACAATAGTATGAAAGGGCAGCACGAATCTATCGGTACTAGCCTTTTAGAATGTGTGTTATTGGAATCCCAACTCCTTCCACATATCTGGCACCCATATATCTTTGTTAGTCCCAAATCCCAATTATCATTGGGAAGGGACAGCCAGAAGAACATGGTGCCCATAGTAAGAGTCTTACTATTGGGCACCTAGGAATAATCTTTCTATCAGCGCCCTCACCTAACAAGCAGAGGAGATGGAAGATAGCCTCAATTTTTGGCCTATACCACAGAGACATGGTTTATTATTACTTCTAGCTCATGCCTCCCAAGTAATTTAATAGTTGTAGTATATGGGATTGGGGATTATGTTCCATAATGAACACCATACAAGGCTGTCCAATTTTCTTTATCACTGGCATAATAAATCCAGCATAAAACTTGGGAAAGGTTCCCTCTGTATTGTTTCATGTATCCTTTTAAGTTGATTATTTCCACTTGTGTGAGATCAGTTACATGCATAGTTACTAAAATGCAGTCACATTAACACACCCCTTCCCAAGGATAGCTTAAATACACGTCAAAGAAGGAAGGAAGGAAGGAATGCATCTGAGCTGTTTTAATTAGCTAGGTATGATTTAAAGGTTGCTGAAATAAAAAAGGCTTATTCATTTTCCATCAATAATCATTTTCCTTAATATTTCATCAAAACCTGCTGATTCGGAGACCACCTTCTGGGCTTTGATTCATTATGACTGCAGATATAATTTAATTTTCCCTGTTTTTCTCATTCTGTGATATGCTCTTTCATCTCTGAGACATTGTTAAGATGTTTCTAACATTCACAGATTGCTAATTGATCTAACTTTTTTTTAAACTGTACTTAAAGCTAAGACCTCTCTGCTGTAGACGCAATTTTCCATGCATTTGCTTTTTAATAAGTTTTCTTTCATTCTGTGCATCTGATAATGTGTAAATTTTCTTACATGTGTACTGTGAATTAAGGACATTTCATTTTTTCCTGCTCAAGTAATAATGAATCACATTCCTCTATAATTTGGAAACAGTCTTGGGCTGTAGACGGCTGATAAAGTCCGAACATTGGCTCAAAAACATATTTGTTTCATAATTGTTTATTATCATCATCACTACTGCAACGCTCAGATGTCTGCTAGGTGTTTCACAGTAGAAGTAGAAAGAAATGGCTTCAGCTCTGATGAATTTACAATTTCAGTTAGGGTACGATGCAGTGGAGGAGGGTAACAAACATTAGTGAAACGGTGGGGATGAGATTAGGTGTGGTCTTTAAAGCAACAAGATCATAATTACTGAGTTAGGCATGTGCAGATGTGGTTTAATTGAAACTAATTTGGAATTTTAATTAAAAAAATGTTATTGAGTCACTTTGCAGAGTCCCTGCATAAGAAATGAGTCTTGAGGGATTTGAATGAAGGGGTTGGGTGTAGTAGCTCGGCGGCCCAGAATTGAAAGGGCATTTCAGTGGAAGAAACCCTAGGCAAAAGAGTTAGCTCCATTCTTCTGGCGCAATGGAACTCCCAATAATAAGAATCTAGCTCATCTCTACAGGAGACAGAACTTTCTAGGAGACCACAGAATTAACTCTCCAAGGAACTCAGAATGAACTTAAAGCTTACCACTTTCCACCCCAAGTGCAAGCTGTATTTCTTTGACCTGCCTCCTCTTGTATAAAGATATAGCGATAGGTACATTAAACAAAAAAACCCACCCAAAACCACCACCGCCACCCTACCAAAACAAGACACTCCAGTCTGCAAGCTTCTCCCTTTGGGGAAGGGATGAGAGAACAAACGACACAACAGATGTGTAGTCATGTTGCTTAATGTATTACTAGACAGTGCTCAGATACTATAGTGAGGAGCACAGAAGAAAAAGCTATATAACATAGAATAGACTTTGGCAGGATTAGTCATCTGAATAAAGGTTGTGGGATTGGCACCCAAAGGGCCATAGTCTGATCATGGGTATCTTCTAGTTTAGAAAATATCAAAGGGGTAGCCGTGTTAGTCTATTGTAGAAAGACAACAGAGTCCTGTGGCACTTTTAAAGACTAACAGATTTATTTATCACATGAGCTTTCGTGGGAGAAAATCCCACTTCGTCAGATGCTTTCCCACTCTGTAACTTTCCTATCTTCAAAGCGTCTGACAAAGTGGGATTTTCTCCCACGAAAGCTCATGCGATAAATAAATCTGTTAGTCTTTAAAAGTGCCACATGACTCTGTTGTCTTAGAAAATATGTTAGTGCTCGTTTATTTAAATTAAGTTACACTGTTTACTTCCTGGAGGAAAATCTCTCTGCACATCTGAGTGCAAGGAACCTTACATGCAGGTTTTAGCCCTACAAAGCATTGGTTACATGCTAACAACAGAATTCAGTAGGACAGGAAGGATAGAGCTACCATGCAGACTTGGGGACTCTTACTAGCTTTCGCTTGTGGTGAATCTGGAGGAGCCAGAACCGTAGTATTGTGACATTTTACTTTGCTCTTCTCTCACTCATAAAAAGATTGTCACACTTAGTGGGCACAGTAGATGTCTATACTAGGTATGCATGTGATTTAGAGCAGGACCTTGTTTTTCTTTTAGTATGCATGGTGATTTACCTCAGTCCAGTCTACAATGAATTTCAAAAAATGTTCTCTAAATCTTGCTTAGATGGTCAGAGCTAAACTGTAGTCTGTCTTCTAAAGCCACATTGAATAATTTGACTAAACTGAATTTCATTAGCTTTCATTAGTTGTACTGGTTTTGATGGTGGGTAAAATTGCTGCAGCTTAGGATATCAGAAATGAATAAGACAGTAAGGAGAACCTAGGCAGCATTCAACATTAGGAATAATCTTGTTTCACTGGGCCTTCAGTTTACATTTTTTAATACTCCTTCCCATACTCACTGCTGCCTCCATCGTGCATGTAATATGTTGTGTGTGTATGTATATCAAGAGTGTGTGTTGAGTCAGAGATGTAAGTATGTATGTCTGTTTAATATAATATATAAATACATCACTCTATGTAACATCAGAAATATCAGACTTAAGAATCAAGATTGTACAGGGTTTGAAGGATTGTTTAAATAACTCAGGATAAGGGCCATCTTGCAGAATTATAATTCACTATTTACATGCAACATTTCTTGACATATTTGCTGATGTTCATAGTTCTTACTCGTATTGCATTTCCATAAAATAAATATTTTGTTCATACATATTTCATAGTTACACTTAGCTATATGGCTTGCTTTGCCTGAATTATTTTAATAAATACATTGTCTCTTTTTCATATAGTATGCAGGCCTTATAGAAAAGGTTTCAGAGTAAACCATCACCCTTCATTTTACTTTATCATTCAGAAAGTATATGAAGCTGCTTTTTTTTCAGAACACACACTCATAAATATCAGCTGAATGTACTGGATATAAAAGTAACCTTTATGATATTAATAAGAGAAGTTTAAGAATACAGCTGTCCAGTTTCTGTGCTATTGGAGCTATGAGAATATATACACCAGCTGAGGATATGTCCCTATAGAGTGTTTACAATTCATGCTTTTCACTTTGCTTCAAATTCTTCCACAGAAATTATACGGCTCTGGCATGGTTGCTGTTACAGGGGTCTTGGTTTTGCTGTAATATTGTTTCTGCTACACTTACAAAAGGTTTTAGGCATTCTTATTTTAGCATTTTAGGATTCTGTAGCTCATCTGTACCCACTTGCAAGCTGAAAATTAGCATAAATAAACCATAGCCCACAGAGAATTGATATTGCATTATCAAGGGACTGTAGAACAAAAGCTTCCACCCAATCCTCGACAACACCTCACTTATTCTTCTTTTGTGAGCTAAAAACCACAGATGGTGAGTGCTGGGCTTTGCAGGAGCTCGGCCTCGGGAGAAGAAAAAATATCCCTTCTGTGGAGGGTAGGGACTCCACAGGAAAAGGTGATGGGGAGAAAATAGAACATGTCTGCTGTAGAGATCAGTATCTCTGCAGGACAATGATCTGGGAAAGATGGCTGACTGCTGAGCTCTGCTCTGCTGGAAAATCAGGGTTGAGAGGCTACCATCCCCCTCCCCACATGTGCTGATGGTAAGAAAGTTATATGATATGCATAATGAGCCACAAGTTGATTTATGATTTATAGAGGATTGTCTTTCATCTACACAATATAAAGTTTAACCAATACACATATTCAGTATAAAGATCCTTTCATGCCACTACTGTGCTCTTTACCCACTGTAATGCAACTACTTCTGGGGTGAAACATAACAGCTGTTTGATAGCATACGCAACAGTGGCAGGAAGCAAAAACTATTGAAGTTAATTGAATCTGCAAGGGGGATTAGGTAGCAGAGAGAATTATCTGAGCCGGAATCTGGCCATGGCACCAAAATTAACACTGGTACATGTCCGAAAAGTGACAGGTGAGATTATTATTGTGTTGAATTATAGAGAGGCATATTCATTAAAAATAGAAAAGACCCTGTTGGTCGTCTGGTCCAAACTCCTACTTAAACAGAATTGCTTCCTACAGTATACTTTCTATTACTATGTCCACCTGTACAATCTACTTTCAAATGTCTTTTGTGATGGGTTTTTTTCCCCACTGCTTTATGAGAGTCTATTCTTCATCTATATACAACTCAGCTTGCAAAATTATTTCTTGAAATTTAACCTACATTTTCCTATTATTAACTCCATCCACTTATTCCTAAATGTTCTGTGCTCAGACCCTGATAGATGCTGAGCATGTGAAATTCCCAGCAGCCTCTGGAGGATGTGTCTCAGGATCAGATCCTGAATCGTTTTTTCCCCTTAGTATCCATATCCTTCATATATTTGTAAATAGGTACCTGCTCTCTCATTGTTAGCTACATTTTTCATGTTGCAAACTTAGTTCATGTCAATCCCATTAACCTCTTAATCAGTGAGTATCCTAAAGATGTAGCTAGAGCAGGAATACAGTTTATGGTAATTGAGTAATTACATCTCTTTTGTACTATCTGTAATTATTCAAGTCTCTTTACAGGGAAGGATGAACACTGGGCCTTCAGGCACCTCTCATGTTGAAGCTGCCCATATATACAAGAATTGGAAAGCTAGATTTTTCTGTTCTTGGTCATCTTGACATTTATAGTCTGAAGTTTTTCAATAACCGTATCTGATGAAGGGTAACCCTTAATTTAATTTCTCAGTAGCAGGAGGAAAAAAAACACATTCAATCCTGTTTTTGTATAACTCTTTTTATCTCTGTGGAAAGTGCTTCATAAAATAATAAACATTCAATTTTATTCTTTTTTTACTTACTACTATGCCTGTTACTGATAGCTGAGCACCTCTGAAGTACAACTGGTGACGATTGCCATCTTAGTTGGGACATCCAGAACTAACAGCATGAACTACATGAGTTTGGGCTCTTTTATTAGGGTTGTAATAAACTCATATCCTTTGCAGACCAGGCACAGGGGGTGTTCACCACTGAGTCACACAGCCATCCGTACAACAGTTAATCGGATGTGGTTGGTTGTTTTCTGTTATAAAATTTTTCTTTCCTGTCAGTAACATGGCCAGGATAATACTTAATAGCCATTCTCATTGTTAGAAGGGCTTGTTTTAAAATACTTTTAAAAGAAAATACTTTCATAGTATTGGAGATGTGTTAAATTTTGCATACTATTTAGAATCCAGCAGCCACTCCTACATTCCAGGGTTTTAAAAATGGTGTTTGGACGAGAAAACAAGAAAGAAAAGGAGCAAAGAAGGGATGAAAATCACAGAATTTGGGGTACTACGAATAGAAGGGGAATAGAAGTGGGGAGATCATTTAGATGGTGAAGAAATAAGGGGCAGGAATTAGGAATGATGATTTCAGAGGAGAGGTTGCTATGAGAAGAGAGAGGTGGCCATGGTGGGGAGAAAATGAGACTTGGAGAGAAAGTGTTGGTGAATAAAGAGAGAGAAAGAAGCAGGGTTCAAAGGAAATTGGAAGCTTGGAGCCTGAGGAGGAGAAAGTGTGGAGCTAGGGAAAGAAAAGAGTCCCTAACCTTTGTTATCTAAACTACCCGACTACGCTAATGCAAACGTTATTCACTAGAATACAAGCAATTCAATGTTACTATTAAAATGCTTTTCTTGTATGAGCCTTTTCTCCAGGATTCACATAAGATTTAGTTGGTCAATAACAACCAAACAGTGTTCATTCTCTCCCTCCCTCCAACATCAGCAATGCTGCAAAAACAGAAACGAGGCCTGGTTCCAGGATCCCATTAGCTAAATTCAGCCTTTTTCCTTTTCTGTATCAGATCAGAACAACTTCAGTGGGCATGAAACAGCAGGAGAAGCAATGTATGTGTTCAGGTTCTTGCAGCTCAGTCACATTACTGTCTTATTTTAGCTACAAGGGTGCTGCAGACTTGATTAAAAAAAATTAATGATGAGAAACAAAAGGAAAAGAGGAAAACAAAGGAGAAAAGTAAAGAGCATGGAGGAAATTGACTGCATAAAAGTCATTCAATTATCCTTCAGAACCTAGATCCCTTTTCTGATTGTCTAAGTTGGTCCTTCAGGAGTAAACTGTTTAAGTGAAATGGCAGTGCTGGTGGTAAGCGGACTATGGGAGGCAGGTTGTGAACAGGATTGTGCATATATGCATGAATAGTGAAGCAGAGTTCCCATCTGTATTTGTCTTATACCTTTGTTAGTAGCAGAGATGCAAAAGACTTGCAAATATAGAGACTAAGGCCAAGTCAATACTGATGGCGGCAAATTTGATCTTTCCAGATCGATTGAGTGGTCAGTGAAGATCTGGGAAATCGATCCAGTAAGTCAACCCCCGCTAAAGAAGAGTAGCACTGAGTTGAAGAGATGTCATTTCCCTTCAACTCAGCACAGTGGTGATGCCGCAGTGAGAAGGCATTAGGAAGTTGAAGGGAGGTTTGCAAGTTATTTTACGTAGCTTGCATGTCTCCCTTCCACTGCTGCCAAATTCTGTGGTGAGTGTAAACCAGGCCTGAGTGTTAGAAAATAGTCCCTTCTTGTCAAGACTGAGACACTGGTGGTAGTCAGAGAAACAACCTGATGCTTTATGTGCTGTGCTCTTTCGGTGGCTGTAAATCTGTCAGACTACATTCAATTTTTTTGAAAATTGAGGGAAAAGAAAAATAGCTTAAAAATATCTCACTGCAAAGTCATCGGAGATGTTCAGAACTGAGCTGGAGTGGAAATGAAAATGCTTTAACCAGAATCACAAAGAAAGAGTCCTGTGGCACTTTTAAAGACTAACAAATTTATTCATCACATGAGCTTTCATGGGAGAAAATCCCACCTCGTCAGACGCTTGAAGATGGAGAACTTACAGAATGGGAAAATAAATGCAGGGAAGTGAATGACATAGGATCAAGTCAGACTGTTTACAGCAAATCAAAGCAGCTATTTAGATTCAAACAGTGTTGAATAGCACAGTCTGAACTGATCCTATGACTTACACGTCCCTGCATTTATTTTCCTTCCATTCTATAAATTCTCCATCTTCAAAAGTATCTGACGAAATGGGATTTTCTCCCACAAAAGCTCATGTGATGCATAAATTTGTTAGTCTTTAAAAACGCCACCAGACTCCTTGTTCGTTTTACTGAACTAGACTGATACGGCTACTCCTTTGGAACTTAACCAGAATCAGTTTCCTATTGCAGCTCTGTATGCCAACAGACAATGATAGCAGAAGGGGCATTGTGATTTTTAACTTTTAAGCATTAAGGAAGAATAAACTGGAGCCCTCCCTACTTCTTTTCCATCTCTTTCCCTACCCAAAAGGAAAAAATCCCCAAACCCTCCTTCCATCCCTCTTGGGGGATCTGCTATCGTCCCCTTTCAAGCAAGTCCCAGGATACCTAAGATATCCAACCAAGCAACTGTGGACTAAAGACTGTGCATTTCCCACTCATTAAACACAACCAGCGCAGGTTATCAGTTGATTCGCTCTGTTGACTCCCTGCCAAATTCTTTCCTTGTTCCTGCTGATTTCCCCACTGAAACCATCTCAGCCATCTTTCTTTCCCATCTGTGAAAAGGTCAGAAATAGGCAGAATTGGGGAGGAAGATGACATTGGGAAAGGAGATGGGGGTTCCCATTAAGGGGCAAAGCAGAGAACGTCTACTTAATTCTAGGCAAGAGTCCTAACCAGTACTCTCTCCCTTGGTTATAAACCTAGGACTTGTCTAAACAAATAGTTGGGGTGCAGCAGCTGGGGTGTAAATCTACAGAGCACAAGTGTGCTGCATGCTGCTGATCACGTGGAATCTTCTACAGAGAACTAAAAGTTCCCTAGTGTGCAGTGACCTACTCTTGTTTATCAAAGTGCACTGGGGAGCTTTTAGTGTGCAACAGCAGTGTGCAGATGGACAGTTGGTATGCGGCATGCTAGTGCTCTTTAGGAGTATACCCCTCCTTCCTACGCACTATTTGTATAGACAATGCCTTCATTTTCCCCCCCAGCACATTGTCTTGTAGAAAATTCCACTTCCTTAGAAAGTTAGCAAGTCCTTGGTTAGTGATATTTTTTATTTATATAACACTGTAAGAGTATGGGATGGCACTTTTTATATACTAAGATACAGTCCCTGTCCCCAAGATCTTATAATCAAATTTTAGACAAAGACAATATACGGAAATGGGAAGGGAAAGGGGGAGGACAATGTTTACAATAATAGGGTCCTCATGTGGTTACTTTGGATGACTCCATGTAACATCCACTTGGGAATAAGCTAATTTCCCAAGGGATCATGTTCCACTTACAACAATGCAAGTATTTGGAGTAAAAAAGAGTTTTGGAGATGAAATCAGAAGAACAAGTGCTTTCTTTAGCAATCATTCTTTCTTACGCTACATTATTATTCCTACATTTCATCTTAGTTTTTTTTAAGAAAAAGTATTCATTTAAGATATTGCCATCAAAATCTTTTTCAGACCTGCTCAGTGCTGAATTAATGCTGAAAAGATTCATGCAGTCAGATCTTTCAGACTGAATAATTGATGCATTTTGACAAGCTGAACATAGAATTGGGTATATTTGCCTCACCATATGCATGTGATGATTAACGTAAATAGGACTTACTTGTGATCATCAAGGGGAGAAAACGT
This sequence comes from Pelusios castaneus, assembly GCA_007922175.1. NCBI lineage: Eukaryota > Metazoa > Chordata > Testudines > Pelomedusidae > Pelusios > Pelusios castaneus. The sequence goes on along the minus strand of ML685840.1, from coordinate 14,086,657 downwards.
CCCAGTGTGGATATTGTTTTGATGAGCTGAACGTTGGTACTAGGTTTAGTCTGTTGATAATTTTTAACATAGTACAGTGATGGTTTATGGATCTGCATGTGAAAGTATAAAATTCAATGCATTCCAGAGAGAGACGGGACTAATTACAGTGTTGAGAATGTAAATGGACACCATTGACTTGTTTAGACCCCAAAGTTTACCTTGGTAAATTCTAAACCAAATAATATACTGACAATATTTCTTCCTCCCTTTTCCCCTGGCTGCCTCTGGGTCCCTGAACGTACACCTAGATTGTAATAAAACTTCTGTGGCATGGCTACAGCTGGCCAAAGTCAGTTGACTGAAACTTGTGTAAAAATTGCAGTGTTAGATGGTCAGGCGAGGGGCTGGAGCCTGGGCTTTGGAAGCCAGCATGGCGCATGGATCTCAGATCCCAAGTGTGAACGTTGACACTGCAATTGGTAGCGCGTCAGCCCAGGCTGCACAAGCCCCAGTCAACTGGCCCTTTCTCTGCGGCTCAGTGCCATGGGTTTTTTTATTACTATATAGATGTGTACCCTCCAGCCCTTAGACACCCACGAGATGTGTTACCTCAGACACCGTATCTAGCCCATTTGTGCCTCCTTTCACAGTTACGGAGTCACTGACCCCGGCGCTCCAGCCTGGACGTTGGACTCATGGAAGTGGCTGGGCGTCTTTTCTCTGCAGGGCCTGGAGGAAAGTTTGTTCATGTAGGATTCTCAGCAGGTGTAGATCTCAGGGTGACAATCCAGGTCATTTACTTACTTGGTTTTTTTCTTCGGTATATATGTGGCCTCCATTACTGTAATATCTGAATGCTTCACAGTCTTTAATGTATTGATTCTCACAATGCTGCTTTCCCCATTTTACAAACAGGGAAGTGAGTCACAGAAGGTCTAAGTGACTTGCCCAGAGTTATACTGGGGGAGCTGGGATGTGAACCCAGGTGTCGTGGGTCCCAGGTTAGCACCATAGCCCCTGGGTAATCTTTCCCGTTGTTTGGAGCGGGAAGAAAGTGTATCTCTTTTTTCAGTAGATATGTTATATGATGATGCCTAGACACCATGATGACTGGTGCTTTATCACATGCATTCATAAGCACTTGTCTGTGTAAATAAAGTGTGTGTGTGTGTGTGTGTGTGTGTGTGTGTGTGTGTGTGTGTGTG
>ML685840.1:14054052-14077793 GCA_007922175.1 Pelusios castaneus | reverse complement strand
TTTCTTTCTTTCTTTCTTTCTTTCTTTCTTTCTTTCTTTCTTTCTTTCTTTCTTTCTTTTAATTTTAATGTAACTTCAAATTGATGGTGACCATATAAGTAGGTAGAAGCATTTCAATGTTCATAAAACAAATCCATGTCTTTAGGTGACCAAATTGGAAAATGTTACCCATGCGCTGCAGATATATCAGTGCAACTATTACCTGAAGCTATTATTTACATAGCATCACAAATATGAATCATGTTGCTTTATAGACACTTTAAAATAAGTGTCTGCCCTGAGGAACTACATTAGATATATTGTAAAACTGCAAAGGGTGGTGGCAAACAAAGGGAAGAGAAGGAGGCATAGGATAATGACTGAGAGAACAGTGATCAGTCATAAAAATGCTTACGGTTACAAATATATCTTTGTTCCCTTTTAACTTATTATACTTTTTCAGTAGTGAAATGAAGGCTAGTTCAAGAGTTAGCATTGGAAGAATAAACCAAAGAAGGTCAGAGCATCAAACATGCGGCCCGTGAACCTCTTCCCTAACACAGAGAGAGTGTGATCTTGCGTACCCAGCACTCTGCATTGCCGCAAGAGTGTCGGGTCTCGTGACATCATGGAGACCACACTCTCTCCCTAACAGAGAGAGTGAGTGTGTAGTATCACGGAGCGTACTTTCTCATATACAATACTCTGTGATGCCACGGGAGTACTGTAGTATTTCGATTTATGGTGTGTACGGCCCATTTGAATTACATTCAAGTCAAATCTGGCCTGCCATAGCAGCCCCTGGTTTAAATGAAGGGAGAAAGGGTAGTTGATATACTGGATGAGAGAGGGCAATCCTGGCAAAATCAGCTGTATGAGAAACAATTGTAGGGCCGTGTGTGGTTGAAGATATACACAAGCGTCATGGTGAGATGAAATGGCAAAGCTTGTAGAGTGTATGGAGGAATCAAGAAGCAATTAGCGATGAGATGAAACATAAACATGGCCTCAAAGTTGAGGACAAAGAATATGAAAGGAGATGAAAGCAATTTAGTAGAATCATTTGGGTTTTGACACAATAAATAGTTTGACATACTTATTCTTCTGTGTTGAACCAAACATAAACAGATATGCCCTTTTTAACAATGGAACTACAGTTCCTCATATTCCATTTCACTCTAAAGGGAATGGAGTTTATTTAACTAGCAGCAATTCATTGGTCAGGGTTCTATTCACTTCCTATACAATCTAAAAGACAAGCTGTAGAAGACACACAGGTGAGCCTCAGCAGTGGGGCGGGAGAGAAAAAGTAACAAAGATATGTGTCTAACTCAAGGCTGGCAAACATGTGGCCCATGGGCCGAATGCAGCCCACAAACCTCTTCCATCTGGCCCTTGACAGCGTTCTGCAGTCCCTAACAGAGAGAGTGTGTGTGATTTCACAAGAGTGTCAGGTCTCGCGACATCACTGAGTGCTGGGTATGCTAGACTGCGCTCCGCAAGACCACACTGTCTCCTTAACAGAGATAGAGAGTGTTTGGTATCACGGACATAGTTTCTCATACGCAGAACTCCACGATGCCATGAGAGTACTGTAGTATTTTGATTTATGGAATGTATGGCCCACTTGAAGTACATTTAAGTCAAATCTGGCCCGCGATAGCAAATGATTTTGACCCCCCTGGTCTAACTCTTAGCCAATCAGGTACAATAATCTCAATGTTATAATGGTACAGTCCATTATAAAATACCTCTCTGTACAGGAAGATGAGTGAGGGGCATCTATAAAATATAGGGTGTACACATTGCGTGTATTTGTCAGAAACACTCTCTTCCATACACAGGCACATGACGCATTAGATTATTCCCCATGAGTGGTCTAAAACATTACATTAAACTAGCGTTTTGGCTGATTATTGTAATAGTTTTAAAAATAAAGACTTAAGCAGTAGTAAGAGCTTAATGTATACATAATATATACTAATATTTTAAGCATAAGGTATTGTTTACTTTCCTGTTTTGCCTCATTTAAAAATTTAAAACTTCCAATAGTCTACTCTACTCATTACTGCAGTGAGCTGTGACACTTAAATAAAACAAAGATAGCATTCTCTGTATGAACAATGGATCACACAAAATGCTTTCCTTCATCCTCACTTCTGACCATCTGTTTAAAAAGAAAAAAAAAAACCCACCTAAACAACCACAGAGGAAGCAAGACTTTAATCTATGGTAAGACACATGCATATTTTCACAACACAGATAGGTGTACGAAGTATGGTAATGGGTTTGTATTAGCTGTAAAGGTTGGGTGATGTGACCCCAGCATCTGTCATATATGTCTGCTCTATTTGTCACCAAAAAAATAAAAAATGGGTTTCTTTTCTTTGAAATGTGTGTGCATGTGTGTGGTGTCGTGTCCCTTTAAACTAACTTTGTGTGTGTGTGTATTATGTGTAACATAGTTTTAACTGTAAACTTGTTTTTGGTTGTATTCCCACATGTGTATATTTTAAAATCTCATTTTCTTTCATGCTAAAGCCACAAAACATATCTGTAAAATATTTTTGCAGACTGTTTTCTGTCTGAGGGCTTATCTCTAGAGTAAGCTAATGTGCACTACAAGCGTGCAATTTCTAAAGCGCACTAATGTGTTGCACATTAATTGGTCCATGAGGGCCCTATTCGGGCTCACTAAATGTTCACAACATGCCTTAACATAGTGCTGAGTTACTTTGATCTGCTAACTTGGGATTTTGCCACTCATCGCATATTAATGTCAAAAAGGAAACCTTGTGGCTAGAATGAGTCAGTATTTTTTAAAAATTATTAATTGGTACCAAGATTTGCGGTGAAGCTGATTTAACAGAGCCATTTGTAATGATAACCTTAAGCAAAGAAAGCATCAGGTAGAGGAAAATCTATGTCCAGCACTAGTCAATTGAAAACTTGTCATAGATTTAAATTTGCTTTTTCAGGAGACAAAATTTTTCAGACTCATAGAATTCAAAAATTAAAAAGACCTGTTATGTCACTTAGTTCATCTCCCTGCCAGTGAAGGATTGTTCCCTATAGTGTAATTAGATGAATATTGTATCCAGTCTAACTTCTTATGTTCCAAACAAAAGAACGTTCACAACTTTCCTTGGAAGAGTTTTCCATAGTGAAATGGATCTCACTAATAGGCAGTTCCCTTCTTGTATATAGCCTCACTTCACTCATTTTCTGGCTTCTTCTATGCCAAGGAAAATTGCTTACATTGAGGGTATGAGGATCTTCACAAAAACCTGATGTGATTATTTTCAACATTTAATAATTTGTCCTTTGGATTTATTTCAGTACATCTCTAACCATTTTGGCTATGTCATTTTACAACAGCAATTTGAAATAACTAGAAAGTACCATATGTTTGCAAGGCATATTCCAGGCAATATGACTATATGATATTGACCCTGAAGAATTTATATTTGAAATCTCTGCTTTTTTAACTATTTTCTTACAATCATTTTATTTATATTATTTATTTATAAAGAATGTTTCTCCCCTCTGGGGGTAGATAAGGTTTTTATGTAAATTTTGTTGAAAGATTCTACAGTGACCTAGAAGTTTACAGATGGTCTTTTTATATACAATCAGTTGATAAAATGAAGACATTTAATCCCTGGCAAACTTTGTGAAGAAATTTCTAAAAGCACATATTAAAAGGGAGAAATCTAATAAATAGTAGAATGTTTTTTTATAGAGAACATATCACCAGTGGGAGATATTGGCATGTTTAATAGTGTGCAGAAGAATAAAACTTTTAATACTCATAATATATGAAGCATAAAATATTTTTTGCTTTGTAAATGTGCAATCCATAGCTATAATAAGTAAATACAGCAGTCACATTTTACAGCATTGTTATTGTGTTGCTGCATTCACTATAAAAAGAGAATTAATCTTAATTCTCAAGGGTTAGATTTTAGGTTTAGGTTACATTTTCTGTTAGTCTTAGACTTCTAACACATCCTTAAAGTGAGAATGCACAGTTGCTATTTACTAAAATGAATCATTAAAGTTTGTAAGCCCTGGTGTCAACTATGGGAATTGCATTAAGAATTACAGTTTCAGAAAGTGTGTGTGACTGTAGTTTGAGTTGCCCCATTCTTTTCACATCAGTTATCTCAGGAATTGGATAGTTTGCCACAATTATAAAGAGAGAAATCGTATTTCTTGCACGGACTATTTTTATATAAGAACAAAACACATATTGTTTTACTCTGCTTCTCAACGAGCACTCCTGTTTTCTACTGTGGTTACATTTGTTAATTAGGTTTTCTAGGGTCAAAAGTCAACTATATCTTTAATGAGTTCAGTGACATCACTAAGGGTGCTTATATTCCTGAGCAATAGTCTGCATTGTGCGAGTATATCACATTAGCTTTAGGAGTAGCAGCACAGATGCCAAGGTCAGGGCATTAGCAAGTAAGAGATCTTTGAGTAAAATAAAGACTTAAAGCTAAGTCTGGCTAAGTCAAGGGGAACAATGAACTGCTGTTCTGAGGGCATGGTACAGAATCTCTAAGCATTTTTTCCTCCCACATAAAAGACTTTCCCCTTCCTTATAAAAGTTATCTATGTCAACAATAATCCAGAATGTTGATCCATTCTTAAATTTTCAGCTAAGATCTGATACGCATATTGAGGTGTCACATCAAAATTCTGGCCTCTGCCAGTTTTAATTGTCGATCCTTTTAAATATGTCCACAGTAGCACCACCGTTCCATAAAGTGATTGAAACAGTGACCCTCATAATCAATTATAAATGCACCATTTGCTGAAGAATGTTTGGCAACCGAATTGGGGGGGGGGGGGGGGGCGGAGTAACTAGGCCAACAGTGTTAGGGCTTTCATTCATTTTGTTGCTGTTCTATGTTTCAGCATGAATTCACATCAGGTGTAATGGGAAGAGAACTGTTAATTAATTTATTTGCATTTGGAAGGTGATACCTCCAAATTCATTCTTACCCACTCCTCCTCCTCAATACACATCCACATTGGGAGGGTGAACACAACCTGCTTTCCAACTCTGATCCCAAAAGAACCAAGAGGTTGAGAAATGGAGTGGAGAGATTTTTGCCTGTTAGGTTAGGAGTGTCAGTTGGAGAAAGGAGAGGAAAAGGGGTATGGAAGAAAATATCTAGGGAAGGGGAAGTAAAATTGGAGGGGTCAGAGGCAGTGGTAAAGAAAAGCAAATAGATTGAGGGAGAAAGCACTGGAGAAAAATAGTGAATGAAAGCCCACATTGGAACAGAAAAAAGATGGTTAAGGAGAGGATGTGGTGAAGTAGCAATTAAATTGAAACATATTAAATAAGATTTTAAAAGTTGCAGAAAACACGGATGCTGGAAATGTCAAACATATATCAAGTATGCTGTAAAGGTGCTACTGGAAAATAAAAGAGGAAGGGGGAGGAAAATTACAAAGGAGCCAGACTTTTTTTTTTTACAAATTTCTAGAAAATTTGCTTTATAAATCATCTTCACTCTATGATTTAATGATGGTTTGGCTGCCAACTTTGAATGCACTCTTCAGCTCAAACACCTGGGACACTAGTCTAGAGATCATCACATTTGGGTTGAGAAAAATTGACAGGTATGGAGGGAGCTAAGCATTAGTGCACTTAGTTAAGTACCTGTATATAGAAGCCATTTGGATTTGGAACAGGAATTAATGAACTTTGGCCTGAATGTATTCATCTGACCAAAGAGAATGAGGGAGTTAAGCCATTTGAATTAAAATATCCTCAAAGCATCAGAGCAAGGTGACCAGATGTACATAGGAAACATTTGTTTACTGGTGCTGAAGTTAAGTTTTCATCCAAATTCCCATGCATATTATTCTCTCAGACTGAGCTCTCACGTTCCAAACAAAATCTTTACTGGTTGTGTTAAAGCCAGATGAGAAATAAAATCTCTAATTGCTGAATCAAATCAGAGGAAGTGGTGCCGGCCCCTTGTTTCCTGGGGATGGAAGAGGAGATTCCTTCCTCCAGGTGGGCTGGAATAAATAACAGTGTATTAATAACAATAATTAGCTATATGTTCAAAGACAACAGAGTCCTGTGGCACTTTTAAAGACTAACAGATTTATTTATCGCATGAGCTTTCGTGAGAGAAAATCCCACTTCGTCAGACGCTTTGAAGATAGGAAAGTTACAGAGTGGTAGGAGATTAAATGCAGGGAAGTGTATGACAGCAAATCAAAATAGGTGTTAGGATTCAAAACACTGGGGAACAGCACATAGAGGAGGGGGAGGTCAAATCACTTGTTGTAATGCGAGAAAAATCCATAGTCCCTGTTTAACCCCAAGACAACTGAGCAGACTAACACGGCTACCCCTTTGGAATTTGACTATATGTTCAAAACGCTGTGCAAACTTTAAGCCTCAGAACACCCTTAATAGATGGGAGGCATTATCCCAATTATGTACACAGGAAAACTGAGCTACAGAGAGGCTGAGATTATAACTCCTCACTCCCTACATCACGCTTATTTCTTCACATCATGCTTTGAGATGCAGAATGTAGAGCAATGGATACTTTCCATGGAGTGAACTGGGGTATTGAAGGGAAGGTGCTTTCTCCTGAGCAGGCTGGAGTGGGAGCAAGTTTGTAGGAAATACCTTCCTCTGATTGATAGTAAGATCAGCACAGCAAAGAGCAACACAAAGATGAAAAACAGGGACGAGGTAATAACTATGATCCAAGAATAGAACTTGTACAATAAGTAAAAGCTGTATGTGCTGTGTCATTCTCGCACTCTTGTTCAAATTTTCACAAGAAAAGCTTGCCATGTAGCTTTCTGTGAAAACAGAAGTGCAAATTTTAATACAAATCCATCAACACTGAGTGACTGGTTCAGTATATGCAATATTCTGTTGTTTATATTGAAAGAAATAATGGGAAAACCAAAGACTTGATCCAGAATGGCCCAAATGTAAACAGGTCTTTAGTAGTCTTTACAGTAGGAACTTTGATCATTTCAATCTTTCTCTTCAATCACTCTTCTGTAGGTTGATGCCAATCACAGTGATGCATGGCTCCCACAGGGTGCGTCTACACTTGTAAATTAAGTCGATTTAAGCTTGCTTAAGTCGACTTAATTTACTCTGTGTCCACATTACACTTTCCTTAAGTCAACTTAAGCAGCTGCTTAAGTCGACTTAAGGAAAAGTTAAGTCGACTTTCTAAAACCTCGTTTTAAGTCGACTTTTGGCTTAAGTCGACTTTCTAAAGTCGACTTAAGCCAGTGTAGACTTGGAGTAGTGCTAAGTCAACTCTAAGTCGACTTAGGGCTCTCCAGGACTTCCCTACTGCCCTCCCTGCCAGGGGATGGCACAGGGAGAGCCTGGCATGTCCCCCAAAGGGCAGGGCAGAGCACTGCCCACCCTGCCCCGTGCCCTGCCAGGGTCCCTGTCCCCCTTTGCCCCATTGTACCCAGGTACAATGGGGCAAAGGCTGAGCCCCCTGGCACTTGGCAAGGGGTGCCCCCCCTGCCACCGTGGAGCAGTCCCAGGTCCACCTAGCCCCTACAAGTCGACCTAGGCGTCCAGTATGGACGATCTGGTTGACTTTGTAGGGTCCCCCCTAAGTCGAATTAAAATTTAGGTGTGGACATGCTAAATGGACTTAACAAAGTTAAGCTAAGTTGACCTAAATTTACAAGTGTAGACATAGCCACACGAAATACAGTCTCTGCACTTTCTGTTACTGGGCCTACAGCCTATTACAGAGTTCTACGAAACATCAGTGCTACACAAAACCAAACCCTCTCTTTTAGCCCTCTCTTCCGGAACAAACCTCTGCTGGCTCTAGCATTTCTGACAAAAATATGGTCTCTGAAGTCATTTCAGTCTTTCCACAAAAAAATTCACAAGCCTCTTGCCTGTATCTAGCTCTGTATGTAAGCTTTACTCTTCAAAAATCGTTTCTGACAGATAAAAGTCTAGATACCATATGACTGAACATATTTTTGATGGAGATACTGCACTCATCAGATGCAATGTTATTAAAAAAACCCTGTTCTTCATTTTGACCAATCTATGGAGCATGCTGAAAAATCAGTACAAACAGTAATAATTCCATTGTACACTGATACCATGGGCTATGTCTACACTTGCTAAAATTAGTTTGAATGAGTTAGTTCGAACTAACTCATTCGAACTAATTTTAATTAGTTTGAATTAGCTTAATTCGAACTAGAAAAAGTTAGTTCGAATTAAGCAAGTGCCATGAATGCCACTTGCTTAGTTCGGATTAGCGATCCCCATTCATTTCAATGGCCGGTTAGTTCGAACTAAGAAATTAGTTCGAATTAACATGGCCACATTGGCTAATTCGAACTAGTTAGTTCGAATTAACCGTTTAGTTTGAATACCCTATTCGAACTTATTAGTTCGAATTAAGGAAGCCCTTAATTTGAACTAACTAAAGCCTAGTGTAGCCATGGCTTTAGTTAGTTCGAATTAAGCCTCCTTAATTCGAACTAACTTGCCAGTGTAGACATAGCCATGGTGTTCAGATACTATGGGTGATGGGCAGTCTCCATAACTAGACAGACAGAGTGCTGCCCCTTATAAAGGAACCCAACACTTCTTCTATACCTCCTGCTTTAGGGGTGAAATTTGAAAGTGATGAGAGGGAATAAAGATTATTGAAGCAATAGAAGAGTCCCTCTGGATAGTCTGCTCACATTTTAAGTTTGAATTCTGGGTAAACCCCAAAAAACTCCCGATGGGGCAAAAGTCTCATCCCTCCAGAAATGTGATTTGATCTGTATATGGCTAATTTTTGTGCTAACCTAAAAGTGGACTGTAATAAGCTGTATCCCTAGAACTTAGTGAAAGGTGAAACTGCAAACTCAGCTACCTCTTTGTTTTCCTCTTCTTCTGGAGTGTCACTCAGGGCTTGCCCATTCATTGAAATATCTTAGTAACATAATGATTATGTACCTACGTAATCCAGAGCTAAAAAGGTTGTATTAAGAAAAGTTATCGTTTGCCCACTTGTTCAGAAAAATTATTTAAAACAAACTCAGATCTCAGGGGGGACCAGCATTACATGTAAAAAATGTAAATTAATGTATGGCTACATTAGATAGTGTTCCTCACATCTTTATCATGGTTTTTTGTTTTGGTTTGGTTTTTTCCCCATTCCAAGCATGTGTGAAGTTTCCTTACAACTTTTGGTAATAGCTCATCGCAGATCTTATTTCAGGTTTACATTTTAACAAACCACATGTTATTAGATGATCTCATTGAACTTGTTCATATTTGAACTGTGGAGGGAGGGGAGGTTGTGATTTTATCTAATGTATTTTGTCTCAAATAGCTCTGTGCCATAACATATGTGAAGTATGACGCACCAAATACAGTCATGCAATGGAAAAAATAAAAAAGTTGTTTTGAAGGTTGCAAATGGGTTCTAAAGGTGAGAATCCTTCTTTTTGTTACTCATGAAGATGAAAGTGCTCAATTTTCACAACACAAAAATAAGAAGCTGTCAGATGTTTTGAATGTAAAAAACTGCATTATGTGGCTTCCCGTCATATCTGCAGTTTCACTGTGGATGAAAATTTTAATCAGATGTTTTTGTACTTCAAAGATTTTCATTTGATTTACAACTTGTAGGAATGGAGCGGCAGTAAGTAATCAGGGAGAATGCCACTAGGAGGACAAAAGGAAGGTGAAATGTAGCGTTAATAATTTAGTTTCAATAACCTTAAAAGGTTTACTAGTCACTTTTAACCTTGTATCTTAAAAAAAAGCCAGCTACTGCAGTGAATCATAAAAATGATTCTTTTAATTTGTGAGTCATTTATCTAAGTCCAGTTACAAATGGTGTCTCACTTTCTCACATATGGTCTCTGCAGAGCAACACTGTGTAGACGCAGTTGTAGATTCATAAGCCATTGTAAGGCTTCCTCTGTAATGCTGTGGGCATAATTCACTTTGACTCCATATTTGGAGCACTGTGTTATGATGTGTTCAGTAGTTTGGTTGTTCTCACCGCTGACACACGAAGGGGCGTCTTTGAGGTTCCACTGTTGCATTAAGTATTTGGGCAGGTGCCTCTTCCATGGTTTATTCAGATGCACTTCAGTGTGGTCCAAAGTTTGTGTGGCAGGTCAAAACTGGGACTCAGGTGACTTACTGAGTCAGATATAATATGCTTGTTTGGAACGGACTGGTGGATGAAGTCCAAACATTTTCCTAGATGGATCCAGGGACATGAGGTGGTTGCATGTGGTCTATAGTGGGTTTTGCAATTTTAGGCACTTTGGCGGTATGTTCTCCATAACCTGCCAGATGGGAAGTTCTGGCTAGTCTTTGATTTGTTTAAGTTCTTGTACTGTGGCTATATGGTAGCGGATAGCCAGAGGTTTGATGTTTGCTAGTACAGAGATCCATGGGAAAGGAATTAATTTTAAAGTTCCTGTGATACATTTGTTAAACAAAAAAGTTAAAAAGATAACCACTGCTTAGTTTGCCTGTGGCCTGTTGATGGGCTTCCCGTATGCACTGTCTGGTCAAAAAAATGCCTTGAGTTAGAAATCATTAAAAGAGCAATAGGAATTGGTATTTTTTTCATATTTATAAATAGTAGTAGTAAAAATCGTAACCAGATCATTTAACAAAACATTGCACAGTATGTGTCATCACATGGCAAATATGCACACAATCACTGCTCCACTTAGCTGTTATAGCTCCTTTCATCTGCGGATGGCAAAGAACTTTTTGTTAAACCTCACAATACCCAGTAAGAAAGGTAAATTGGCTTGGATCCATTTTATAGGAAGGTAAAGTGAGCACAGAGGGCCAGATTTCCAAAGGTATTTAGACACCTAACCTACTTAGAAGCATTTGAATATTCCACTACATGCCTAGCTGCAGATTTGAGTTCCTAAATACCTTTGGACATATGTCCCAGAGAGATCAAGAGCCTAATTTTCGTAGGAGTGTACATCCAGAGCTTCAACTGGACTTGTTAGTGCTTAGAAAATATAAATGCTTTGAAAATATAAGTGAGCTATCTAAAATACCTTCAGTTTCTGAATGTAGAAGTGAACATAGGTATCTTGGCCCCCAGAGTCAAGCTTTGTTTCAATTAATTTATTTTATGCAAAATGTTTAACATGAAAATAGACAAGATCAGGAAATTTATAAAATATCAAGTAATGTTGATGTTATAACATAACTATCCGACAATGGAGCTCTATATTTTTTCTTGTGAATATTGTAATTTACTTTAAGCGCATAATTCTCTGTCATCATGGCTTAGGCAGTTTGTTCAGTGTTGGTTAATGAAACAAAAAGTGCATAACCTGGAAATCCTAAATAACGTGATAAAATGAATGAGATTTGAGACAGGAAACCGGAGCTTTGGATTCAGTTGCTAAGATCCAGTGTCATAATAATGATTTAATGCTTCAATTTTAAGCACTTAAAGCACCTAATATATCTGTTATGGGCCAGCAGGAATTTTTTTTTCATGTTTATGGCATGAACAACAAAAGGAAAGATATTTTTCTAGTTGTAGAGCTCCCCTGTATTACCTAAGAGCTTAAAGTACAATGTTTAGTAGTCCAGGTGTATATTCATATTCGGCTTCATGGATTTATTTTAACCTTTAAAACAGTCCAGATTTATAATCCTTGCTGTATTAGTTACTTCATTCAAAAATGCATCACATGTGGTCATGTTTATATCAGGGCCGTCCCTGGGGGGGCAAATGGGGTGATCACCCTGGGCCCCACGGTTATGCGAGCCCCATGCTGTCCCACTCCCGTGGCGCAGTGCGGGGCCTGCACCGCACCCACCCCCACCACCACAGTCTTCCCTGCTCCCCACTGCCTTCGGCAGGCAGCCGAAAGCAGTGGGTCGGGCAGGGAACACTCAGCCCGGCCCCTGGGCTAGCCCTCCCTGCCCCCGGGGCGGAGCAGGCAGGCCCAGGGGCGGGGCAGGTGGCCGGGACCTGCCTCTGGGCCGGCCTGCCCCATGTGGCCAGGGCCAGCCCTCGCCGGCAGGCTGCCCTTGGCGGGAACCGGCTCTTGGCGGCGGCCTTGAGTCCCCGGCTGGGGCACCCGCCACAGCAGCCTGGGGTCCTGGCTGTGGCCGGCTCCCCCCACCGGTGGCCCCACTTGCCTGGGCCAGGGCTGGGGCCAGCGGCCTCAGCCTCCCCGCCCGGGCTGGCTCCTTGGGGGGGGTGGAGTGGCCCGACTCCCCTCCAGCATCAGGGGGAGCGGGGCCCCACCTAGGCCAGTTGGCGCTGGGCCCCGTTCCCCCCATGGGACAGCACTGGTTTATATAGAGGTTTTTTCCTAGGCAACACTGCTCTTTTTTAATTAATAGTAACTATCTTGTTGGAGAGACTTTCATAAATCCTCATTTACTTTCTGTACTTCAGATCAGAAATGTAGTTGCTATTATTTATTTGTACTTTGGAAATGACCAGCAGGATCAGGGCCCCGTTGTTCTAATCACAATAGAAACACACAGGAAGGTGGAGGGCTAGTCTTCACTGATGGCAGCAAATTCGCCACGGTCAGTTTGAGCTTCCTGATCAACATGCTGGGAATTGGGAGGTCGGAACACAGAAACGCAAGTTATTTTAAGTAACTTGCGTATCTCCGTTCGACTCCGTTCGACTGTTGCTGAGAGGAGAGGTAGTGTAGACCTGCCCTAAATTCTTGCCCAGAAAATATTATAATCTAATTTAAATCAAGAAACACAAGTGAGTAAAACAGTCAGGAAGCTGTGGGTACTGATATCACAGAATTCTGTATATCAGCTATGGCACAACCTGATATTTCTATAGCATCTGAACTTTATTTTTTATAAAAGAGTAAAATCAGATGATAAAATAAAATGAATTATCCTCAGACTTCCTAGCAATTTAACCATCACTGGCTGGCTGATTATTTGGTGGCACCAGACAGAAATGGATCCTGAGGAGGGATTGTAAAAAGTTGAGGAAGAGTGGCTTCACAGTTCAGTGCAAAAATTTGGCTATTAAAAAAACATTAAAGCTGAATAGCTTTAATTCTGAGGAATGCCATTCTTAGTGATTGGAACTGGGTCTAATGGTTTTAGAACATCTGGAATAAAAGATTGTCCACTGAGATCACTTGAATGAAGGGCTGGTTGGTCTTCACTATAGGTTTCATTGTGATGACCAGGGCTTTTTTTGTGGTGGTATCAGAGGTACTGAGTACTGGCACCTTTTCCTCATAGTGATGTGGCCCCATACTAGAGTCCCCAGGGCACTAGCCAGGCCAGCCGGAGCTGCAGGGGCCCTGGCACAGAATCCCAATACCACTCCTGATCCTGAATCATTGCTGTTGGAGGCTGCACAACATGCTGGCCAGCCCTGGGTAGACCAGCCAGCCCAAGGGCGGGATTGCTACACACCATCAGGACCATCCTTTGGAGGCGGGATGACTGCTCTGACCCCTGCGGTTACGCAGGCTCCCCACTGCCGTGCCTTGCCCCATCCACACTGCCTTCGGCAGCAAGCCGAAGGCAGCGGGGTGGGGTGGGAGCGTGAAGCCCAGCCTCTGAGCCAGCCCTCCCCACCCCCAGGGCCCTCTCTGAGCCAGCTCACCTGCCCCTCCCAAGTGTGGGGGGGAGCAGGGGCCTCCACAGGCTGATTGGCCCCAGGATCTGCCCTTCCCCCCCCCCAGGGACGGCCCTGCGCCTGCCTCTGTCCCCAGGGCCCCGGCCCCCTCCCGCGCCAGCCGTGCCCCTCCCAGCACCCCCCAGGCCTGGCCAGCACTGTGCCGAAGTGAGGCCAGAACTTGCAGGATGGCGGGGGGTGGGCCTCGTTAGCCTGCAGCCTGAGACGGTAACCCCTAAAGCTCCTGCTCATGGTGTGCGATTGATCACATTAATCAGAATCACATGGTGTGGTTTGTTTCTTGATTGGAGGGCTGAAACTTTATAAACAAGAGGGGGAAACCGAATATTTCAGGATGGCTATGCAAACCCATCCAGTATGAATCTTTGTCAGACATGGGTATCCACAAAGGTTGGTTCACAAAACAAGAATAAATGAAATTGCAAATACTATAAAAATGAATCTGCAGATTTTACTCCAGTGAATGTTTGTGAATACTTTTTGCAGCGTTTCCTCATATTTATATATTTAGCGTGTAGCAACACTCAAGTTCAGTATCTCGTTTTTATTACATCTTTGCCATTTTATAATTTTACCTTCAAGTTCATTATTCACTTTCTTTGCTCAGTTAGTTTTCATTGGTTGAATCTTTTAACACTAACTCATCTGAGTAATTTTAGAAGTTCAGAATTGGGGTACAGCTGGGCTTAACGTAATAGTTTATTTATTCATTGTAGTGTTTGAGTACCTTACAAGTATTAAGGCATTTAGCATTTCAGCTCGCCTGTGAAGTAGGTTAGTTGTATTTTGCAGTTGGGAAACTGAGACACTTAGAGATCATGACTGGCCCATGTTCTTAAAGAAAGTTTGTGGCAGAGCTGAGGAAGGAACCCTGGCTTTCTAATTCCCAGTCAGATGCCTTAAGCGCAAGACCATTTTTCCTCTCTAAACAAGTCTACACTTGTTTCCCAGTGATAAATTGACTGTCAGTGCATTTTAAAGTCTGACATATTCGAAGTCATCAGTTGTGATTCCGAAGTAAACCATGAGCTAAAATATTCTTTCTCTGCTGGCAATGGGAATTGCCTTTTGAATTGTTTGGTACCATGAAAACCTGAGGGACCCAACATTATTTGGTCTTACTCCAGATGAAATTGAAAACCCCTTGCAGTTTGAGATCTGGAACAGTTGCCAGTGAACTGTGCACAAGACTCTGACAAACATGGTTCCAGGGTGCCCAGACATTCAGCAGAATCATTTTCATGTAGAGCAAAAATTCTCCTTAAGACTAGCATGTTGAAATTTTGGGCAGATTCCGTAGAGGTGGACTTAGTCCACTTTATTAAGTTGACCTAATTGCCCTTAGGTCGACTTAATAAAGTGGACTTAAGCATCTACACTGTGCTTAGGTCTACCTAATGGAGGGTTAGATCGACCTAACCAGCATGTCTTATTAAGTCAACCTATGCTTTCATTAGGTCAACTTAAGGATTTTCCTAAGTCGACCTAATGAAGGCCTGGTGTGGACAAGGACTAAGTTTTGACTTAAGCCTCCTTATGTCGACCTAACTTGCAAGTGACATAGCCAATGCGTGAGGAAAATATCATTGGTTTAATTTCCACCTCTTCTGCTTGGCAAAAGAGGCACTAACACCTGAATTTCCAGTCACCTGATCTGACTTATTTTTCATAGACTATCATAACAGTCTTGATGCTAAAGACAAAGGAAGGTGTTTCTGTCACTTGCATTAAAACTAGAGATAAGACACATATAATTATCAAGACAAAACTGTTTCTATGCAGGAATAATACCATTAGAAGGGACATGGAGCAGGACAGGAGAAAAAATATTTTGATCTTCAAAGTTTATTTTAGTTCTGTACATCTGTACAAATGCAATTTACTTTTAGGTGTAATTGGCTATAGTGTTAAACTCCCTGTCCACTGCGAAGGAAATCGCTGTGATAGCTTTCATATGTGAAGGAACTCAGAAGTGCCTTGTTTACATTGCTGCCATTTATAAAACATTTAAAACAGCTATTCTGCTGAATAAACATTCAAGGGCCTGAAGGATAAGCATATCGCTTAAACTTCTTAAGACTAAACTTTCCAAACCATTTCCTGCCAGAGGGACCTAGCAGTAAAATTGCAAACTCTGTGCTCCAAGATGAGATAGGCAGAATTAGATTAAGCAGCTTACTGTTGACGAGTCTATTGATCTGGGTTCAGTGCAGTTTCCTGTCTCTGCTAGCAGTCAGATTGCTGTATACAATAACATAGTGGCCTGGTTTATGTGAAATGGGGGACTCCAAGCGTCAATTACTCCAGGAAGGCAGTGGAACTGGGAGATAAGGTTAAGCTGCTCACAGTGTTTAAAACTGCTGAAACCCAAGCAACATATTTGCTGTCTAAATTGCTGCTTATAAATTTGACAGAGTTCCATTTGTACGTGAGGATTTTTCTTCCCAAAGAGATCATCCTGTATTATTCTCTGCAGGTAGCAGCTCAATGCACATTATGAACACCCATTGTAGATAGTGTTCCTCCTCTCCCCTTCCCTTCACTTCTGTTAAAAGTCCCTGAGTTTCACTTGAACATTTTGTAAAAATATATTAAACGTGGGGGACAAAAATATGAAATACTATAGGAACTACCTATAGTAATCAAACCAACAAGTTCCCTGTCAGTCTTGTTTTGCAAAACCAATAAGGTTGTCATTACGGATAGAGAACTGGCCACAAGAACTGCACAGAACAAAGATCTGTTTTTTCTTTGGTCCTGTGTTCAAATAATGCTGTTTGTGGGCTCAGGTCTTTTACCCTCTAACAGTTGCAAGAAGAAAAAAACTGGTACTCTTGACATTGTTTCTTCATAATCAATTCTTTTATGCCATGATACTCACTTTTTATCTTTTCGCAAAGAATGTTAACAAAGTCCGTTGAAAGAAAGCTGCTTTTCTTCACATTTTAGAGGCGCCTAGAGAGCATTGTTGCAGGGGCCTTGTGTTGAGCCAGAAACTCAGCCGCACTGTATTTTTCAAAAGAGGTTCACACAGAAGAATTTTTCTCCAGGGGGTACCTTTCAAACTGCTTTGCAGGTGGCTATCTCAGTACCATGCCATGCACGTTGCAGGCAAGTTGCCATTGTCTTAAATTCAGCCTCCAAAAGGAAATCACTGTTCCCATAGAAGTACTGCAGAGTGGAGTCAGTTCTTCTGACATTCCAATGAGAGATCTGTTCTGGGAAACTGATGAAAGGAGATATTTTAATAGTGACATTTGAGTTCGTTTATCATGACATTTTAGGGGCTTCACAGTACATATTTTTATCTTTGAACAATCTCCCAGCAGTCTAGGGGAAGAAAAACCCTTCTTCACACACAATACAATACTATAAAAGTCCAAAATGATGCAGCATTTGACTAAAGAACAGAATCAGGGTCTATTTTGTATGCTTTAAAATTGAAATTAAAGCTCGTTGTATTAATTTTATTTTATTTTTAGAGTTTAATTGTCTAATTAGCATTAAAACAGCACAACATCTGAACAGTTGTATACCTTGAGACTAACTGCATGTTAGCGTACCATAATGCTGACTGCATGTGTTTAAAATATGTTTTAACATTTCTATTGGCATGATTTTGAGTTTTATCTTTTAATGAGATGTTAATTGATACTACTGTTAGTTTTTATGTAAGGAGACTAAAATGCCAGTGGCAGATGGGCACCTAATAAATAAACTTTATTATTAATAATGAGTACAAGTACAGAAATGCAAAAGCTATGTTAGAGGAATATTATTAGAAAGTTTAACCCACAAAGTCCATTGTCAGTGAAGGTTTCTCTTTCTACCCTACTGTCCAGGTACTGAGAACAGCATGTGTGATCTTTGTAGAGAGTATGCAGTTGCTTGGGCTGCAGTCATTCAGTGATATAGTCATTTAGTGATTTAAATCACATTTTCTTTCTTTCTTTCTTTCTTTCTTTCTTTCTTTCTTTCTTTCTTTCAGAGTATCCTTTCAGGCTTGCCAATTCTTAGGCACTTTCCTGACACCTTTGCTGTCCTTCCTTTAGTGTGCAGTTAATCAAGGGGACCAATCAGAATACAGGGATTAGCATAGTGCAGAGTTAATCTTTTCTGTTTTGTAGTTAATTGTGTCTATTGTTACGAGGGAAGTCAGCACATAGAGCAGGAGCTCCATATTCCGGATTACTTGCGAGGCTCAGCTACTAATTTGATACACAATGTGTACCCTGGAGTCACTTATAGTAATTAGGAAATAGTTCTTATAATTTTAGTCATAAAAAATATAAAAATAATGGTTTTTAAGCAGATAATCTTCTACCATGAAAAAGCAATTTACGGCAGATGAACGTCACTTCAAACAGGTAGTATTTTTGGACTGATAAAAATATTAAATATTATATGATTAAATCATATGCACAATTACATATACATACGCTTTCACATATGCATACTTTAAAAAGGCGCTAATAGGTGTGTCTTGACCCTAGTTAAACCAATGTCTGAAGCCACAGAATAGAAATCAATTTTCTATCCATACAATTTTTGTTGTGATATAGTGACACTGCTTTTAATTTTAATATTTTGTTTTGGTTTTTTGAGGACAAATAAAAAGTAAACCAAAATTAAGGGAATGTAAGCATGATTATATTGCTAAATAAATGTATTTTTATATGCATAGCCATTTTCTGGGCACCAAATACACATTTAGCTCTGCTCTATTTTCCATTCATGTCTGAATGGTAGTACTAACACAACCTGTGCTCCCTGTCCTGTCACAACTCATCACCAGCAAAGAGTAAAAAAAGGGTTAAATATGATAAATCAAATCGTGTATTAGTAAAGAAAGGGCCAGATCTTGCAAACACTACCAAGTGCATACAGATGACTATTCATATGATATTAAGAAACTATTAGTATCCTCAAAGGCCATTCCACATTCATCTCAATTTTCTCCAAACTTAGATATACCAGCATGAGAGCATATCAAATCACACCATTTCCAGTTAAATATGTTCTCCGCATACCTGAAATGGTAATGATGTGATAAATGATTTCCATATGTCCCAGGACTGATGCACTTTTCCTTTTCAGACATGAGGTGTCTCCATTGGTAGCATTTCTGGATAGTAAATACTCGTTGACTATATCAAGGCATTGAGAATTATTTACAGTTTTATAACATATTTTTCCTTACTCGGTGCAAAGGGAGTGAAATTGCCTAAGCTCTTCCAGATGACAAATTCACAAAAGGCATCCTATCTTCCAACAGTAAAAGGAATGACCTCACTGCACATTAAGTGGTGGGGGCTGGTGTCTGGCTTGTTGGAGAAGGTGTGCCTCATTAAGGGCAGTTAGACGATGATGATATAACATTTAAATGTCTGGTGGATGTCCAGTGCAGGTACTAGGTAGGAAAGGGATACAATGGTCAGATAAAAATGGATTGGTAAAGGATTTAAAGGAGTTATTCCTTAAGGAAGTGGTAATAGGGGTTTGTGGCATCTATGACTGTTATAGTAGGGAGCCGACCCCCACTTAGCCTTCATTCAAGGGTGGGGGTGAGGTCCCAACAGTGGGTTGGCTGGGACCTGGATGGGTGAGGGGAAGGTTGACAAGCTATTGGGTATATATTGAAATGATTATGGAATTACCTATATTGTACATTTCTATCTACCAGGTACTCCCACACATTTAAGAATAAAGTTGTGGCCTAATTAAACTACATCCAGTGTTTTCTGTCCTTCTTCCAGCATAGCTGGACATAGTATTTTCAAGGAAATAAATACCATCCTGGTAGACTTCTGGATCTCATCAAACGCTTCATTCTAACATGCAGCTATAGTTTATGTGGACACTTCCCATATGGAATGCAAAAGCACTCCCACGGGTTGTTTATATTTCTGCCATATTGGTGATATTTGACCATAGTTGACCTGAGATTGAAATAAAAATTTAGTTTTTCCTCTTACATGTTACTGTAGAGAGTTTTTCTGTTTTATATGAGATATCAATAACTTTAGAACTCATTTTTATATACTTATACTGTCAGGAGCTTTCTCAAAATATTCTGTGAATATTTAATTCTTGTTTATTTGATTTTTTTTTTCATTTGGTAGTGAATTATTTTGCCAGGGAAAGTTTTAACTATGTTAGGAATATAAGGGCATACGTGGAAGTACACCAAAGGGAAGACATCCATTGATACCAGGTTTGTACATGGAAGTCTTAATAATTTAGACATTGAAAAATTCACTTCATTGTCAATAAAGGATTGATTACATGCTCACAGAAGGAATTTGTATTCTCAGTATTTATAGCTACTGTTTTACTGCACAATTGCTACAGAACAGTAGCAGTAAAGAACACGATAACAAATTCCAGCTGCTGTCCTTTGTTTCCACAGTTCCTCTTTACACACTGTGACCTTTCACATTATTTCTTTGTAACAAAATAAAGTGGAGAGGAAGTAAAAATAAGGGTTTGTATTTACCAATTAACTGACCAATATTTTATTTAAAGTTGTTTTTTTAATCCCATTTTGTAAAAGGTACAATTCCTTTGTTATCTTAAATATTCTAAGACAGCTGTGGTCATCGTATGTCCCATTTAAATGTTGTTGATATTGGCTGCTAGTTTGCTGAACCACTGCTTAAAGAGTTACATTAAATCTCTGTAATTTTATCTCAGCCATTTTCAGGTAATCTTAATTTATGTTTCATCCTTACTATTCATGAATTTGTTTACTTTTAAATACACTTGATTTAACACTTTCACTTTAGAGATTGGCTCATTTATTACTTGCTTACTATAGTATAGAGAGTGAAGTTTAAAACGTATCATTTAACCAAGAAAGAGTGAAAATCTTGTGTATGTGTATTTGTATTATTTGATTAATACTGTTCTATTTAAAAATGAATGAGTGTCTGAGAGTGCACAAACTCACCAATAAAGATCAAAAGTAATTAGTATTAACAGAGGAAAGAAGAGGCAATCTTTGGCATTTGGCATGGTGTGTATCTTTCTGGTGGGTCAGAGAAAATTAGATTCTAGTGAACTGATTGCATTCATCTGTCTTCCAGAATGTTAACAAACCATATTATTCTTTTCAAAGTAATACTTATTGTTTTTAGAAGCTGAGCAGGTTTTATTCAGAGAAAATGAAAGAGACTTTTAAAAGTTAAACTTCTGATTCCCCTAATTTTTATAAGAAAGATCCACTATTGTAAAATATGTATAAAAATCAGTATGCTATATTGTGCCATTATCTTAAAATAAGGACTTAGCAATAAAATAAATGGAGCTCTACTTATTAACTGATATACACAGCCATATATTTTTCATTTGGGTGAAATTTGTTTTTGCTATTTTGATGGGCTAACATTTGAAACTTGTTATAAGTCTTCTAAATATAACAAGTTACTATGGCTAATTTTTGGCTCAGTGATGAGCAAATGCATTTATTTCTTTATTTCCCTTTCTTATTAAGGTAATGAGAAATAAAAGAAAGTATTCCATACCTTTATGCAAAGATGAGTTTGAACTTAATTCTCCCATACAAGAATTTGTTTTAAATATTACTGAAGTGTTGTTCATAATGTTGCGCTATGCTATGACCATCAGATATTGGGTAGACAATTCCCAATGTGTCAGGTTTCTCCATGCACAATTGGAAAGGCTATTATCCAGTTACTGCAGGGCATGGTTTTCACTTTTTTGTGTCTTGGCTTGTTTATGTTAAATTAGACTGCAGGAGGTCTGCTACATCTCTCTGGCAGTTAGTGCAAGTTGTGCTGTTACAAATGCTCTCTGTGATACTTACTGCATATTAGGCACAAATGTTTACATAGTTAAAATAAAACGACAGACAAAATACAGAGTTCTTCCTTCTCTTGTAATTGTGGAACATAATTCTTAGTAATGGTGTGATCCATAGTGACTCACTAAGAAGGTCCTAAGTTCAAATACTATAGTAGCCGAGGAACCTAGACATATTCCAATTGCTGGCATGACATTTGAAGTATTTGCTCGACTGCTGGATGTAAAATATTAATCTGAAACACCTTCTGCTTTTGCTAATGTCTGTTCAAATGGAAGCTAAAGATCCTATGGCAGTATTCCAGAAGAGCAGGATAATAGACAGAGTCTAGACAATATTTTACTCAGATACTAAGATTCAATGTATTAATAATAATGATCTCTCTCAAGAGTAACATGTCTAAATGTATGTTTTTAAGTAATATAGTTGTTCTCCATGGTGCATCCAGCACCAAGCACTATTGGTACTCAGCAAATGATAAACAATAATAAATGATTAGGGGATTTAAGATCATATTATAATTCTGTATCAGTGTAAAAATAAATGTTTAGAAATCCATGAGAGGTAAATAATAGGCTATAGTAACATACAAAGTGTTCACAGATATGTACAAACTGAATCACTGAGTTGTATTTTTGTTGGGTTTTTTTAAGTGACTTAAGGTTAAAGAATTTTTTTTAAAAAATACAGTTGTGTTCATTTCTTTGGTTTATACTGTACAAATTAGTAGATGGAATACATCTAAACCAAATACAACAAATGAAATTACTACCATGAAACCAAAGATTGAGCTAATCAAATTGCTTTCTAGTATTTTCTGTGTTCTTCTTAACACACCTAACGCTTTTGGTATAGCAAGAAATTCCACACATTATCCCTATTGCAAGAGAGAGTTCATAGTTGGGTGGGAAGTGGAAGTGGAATTAGTAGCCAGTATAGAAGGCTGTTAGCAGTTATAATGCTCATGTGAGTTTCCATATGTAATTCCCATGTGAGTTCTCAAAATAAACATTTATTGGGATTTTGTGGTGGCTAGGACTTGTGTTGGGCCTCCGTGTGAGAAACCAAAACCAGATGCCTCTGAATGTGTGGAGTTTGAGGATGCATGCAGGGCCAGATCAAGGCTTGGGAGGGGGCAGGAGGGACCCGCAACTGCCCACCCCACTGTGGTGGTGCCCTGCCTGGGGGCAGGACACACGGCCATCTGGTGCCGGGGGGCAGGACAGAGGTGGCGGCGGGCTGGCAGGGCGCTAGCCCCGGGTAGAAAATCCTGAGCCCCGAATCTATTTTCCCCAGCAGGCACATGCGCACCCAGGCGGAACGCTGCGTTCCACCCAGGGGCCCCAGCAAAGCCACAGACTCCTGCTGCGGCCGGGCTGGGGAGATTCAAATCTCCCGCCCTGAGCATGCTCAGACAGAGCGTGCTCAGGGTGGGAGCAGCCTGGCCCAGAAGCGGCTCTGCCGGCCGTCCCTGCAGCTCCGAGCCTCCGGCCAGGTAAGGGGGCTGGAGGGAGGCGGTGGGCAGCGGAGCCGGGAAAGAGGCTGCGGGGGGCAGAGGAGCCGGGAAGGGGCCCTAGGCCTGATCCGGCCACGCTGCCTGCCCATGGTGGTGGTGCGCGGCGGCGGCAGAGGGCAGGATCAGGCCCGAGGGGCCGGCATGCGGAGGCGGGATCATGGCCTGACTCAGCCACTCTGCCGGCTGCTGTGCTCCGCCGCCACAGGCCATTCGCGGGCCTTTGTATCGGGTTAAGGTAAGGGGGGAATGCGGAGACCGGAGATGGGAATGGAGGGGTCCGGACTCGCAAGTCGATCGAGCAGGGGGTCAGTATGGGGGGAGTTAGAGGCCTGGGGAGAGGTGGAGGGGTCATGGGGACAAGGAGACTGGCTGGGTAGTGGTGGAGGGGACTATGGGCAGCTGGAAGGGGACTGGGTGGGGGGCTGGGGAGGGATGGGTGGAATTAGAGGCCTGTGGAGGGAGCAAGGGGAGAAGGAGACTGGGTAGGGGCTGGGTAGCAGTGGAGGGGACTATGGGCAGCTGGAGGGGGACTGGGTGGGGAGCTGGGGAGGGATGGATGGAGTTAGAGGCCTGGAGAGGGGTGGAGGGGACATGGGGACAAGGAGACTGGTGGGGGCTGGGGAGGGGTGGAGGGGATTATGGATGGCTGGAGGGGGACTAGGTGGGGGGCTGGAGAGGGATGGAGGAGGTTGGAGGATGACGGAGGGGCCTGGGGAGGTGTGGAGGGGGTTTGGGGGCTGAAGGG
>ML685840.1:14006531-14053952 GCA_007922175.1 Pelusios castaneus | reverse complement strand
GGGCTGCGACTCAGGGGTTGTGGGAGCCCGGGGGGCGCAGCTTAGGGGTTGGAGGAGAGGGGAAGCGCAGCTCGGGGGGTTGAGGAGGGGACATACTTGCTGTGGGCTGCTCAGCTCTGGAGGCCATACAGAGCACAAGCCGGCCCCCACCCTGCCCCCAGCAGGAGCTGAGTCAACAGGGCTAGCCCTGGGGTGGGGCAGGAACCCACCCCCTCCCGCAGCACCAGCAGCGCAGGGGCTCTCTCAGCACCCCAGTCCCCCCAGCGCTGGGGGCTTAGCAGAGGGGTGGATTTGGCAGGGGCCATGGGGCTGGAGCCTGGAGCCCCCTTTCAGGCCAGGGCCTGGGGCTTAAGCCCTTATAGCCCCTTTGTTAATACGGCCCTGGAGGCATGGGGTAAACTGGACCCAGCTCCACACAGCATCTGCCTTAAGACATAGCCCTCAAGCCAAGCTCCAGCGCTGGCAGTAAAACTGAGGCATGTGTCTGTGTCACCACTGGCTCCCACATAGTAGCAAAGCACATATGCTCCTTCAGCTGTGTGTGTGGAAGCCATAGGAGCCTGGTGAATAGACTAACTTCTCTTTCTGTGCCAGATCATACTCCAGTTCTCAGGGAGCTTCACTGGCCTCTTGTTGGTATGGAATAACTGACAGCTGCTATGCAGTGGTGGATGGAATATACTCTGAGCAACAATTTGCTTCCCTGAAACCCTCAATACCTTGTGATTCATGTGATTTTGCTCCCTACCACTGTACAAAAAAAAACAGGAATTTTAAGGATGAGAAATTTGCTTTGGTGCATGGGAAAGTTTTCCCTTTGTCATAATAAGGTTCAGCAGTCTCATGGTTTTATGGATATATTGTTAAACACAAAATCCCCCAATTATGATGTATCTGATATTTTGGAATATTTAGTGTATTTGGAAAAATTAATAAAACATTATAAATAAGACTGTCAATCAGAGTTAACTCAAATGATTAATTTGTTTTGAGTTAACTTGATTAAAAATTAATCACAATTAATTGCAGTTTAATGACACCATTAAACAGTAATAGAATACCAATTTAAATTTATTATAAATATTTTTGGATGTTTTTTCTACTTTTTGAACTATATTGATTTCAATTATGACACAGACTGCAAGTGTACAGAGCACACTTTGTTTATTTTTCATTACAATATTTGCACTATGAAAAAGATAAACAAAAAAATAGTATTTTTGATTCACCTAATTCAAGTACTGTAGTGAAATCTGTCTAGCATGAAAGTGTAACTTACAAATATAGATTTTTTTCTGTAACTGCACTCCAAAACAAAACAATGTACATCGTTAGCACTTATAAATCCATTCAGTCCTACTTCTTGCTCCAGTTATTGCTAAGACAAAAAGGTAGTTTACGTATACGGCAGATGATGCTGCCTCCTTCTTATTTACAGTGTCACCTGAAAGTCTGAACAGTCATTCCCAAGCCACCACTGTATCCAGTGTTACAATGAATTTATCTGCCTGATACGCTCATCATTCAAATTCCCTTCATGCTTAGCCTCCATTCCAGAGGACATGCTGATGACACTCGTTAAAAAAAAAATGTGTTAATTAAATTTGGGACTTAACTCTTTTGAGGGAGAATTGTATCCTCCTTTCTGCTCTGTGGTTTTACCCATATTCTACCATATATTTCATGATATGGCCGTCACAGATGACAACTCAATCACATGTTGTTGATTTAAGAGCACTTTCGCTACAAACTTGACAAAATGCAAAGAAAGTACCAATGTGAGATTTCTAAGGATAGTTACAACATTCGACCAAGGTTTAAGAATCTGAATTGCCTTCCAAAATCTTAGAGAGATGAGGTGTGGAACTTGCTGTCAGAAGTCTTCAAAGAGCAACACTCAGACGTGGAAAGTACAGAATCTGATGCAGAACCAGAACCACCAAAAAAGAAAATCAAGCTGCTGTTGGTGGCATCTGACACACATGATGAAAAAAAACGTCTTTGTTGATCCACACTACTTTGATTGTTATTAAGCAGAACCCATCATCAGTATGGAAATATCCTCTAGAATGCGGGTTGAAGCATGAAGAGGCATACAAATGTTTCACACTGGTTCTCAAATGGGGTTTCGACTTGGTTATGTGGGGGTTGCAAGCTGTTAGCCCCAATTCCGGACAGCCATGGGGCTGTGAGCCTCCCTGCTTCCTCCAAGCAGAGGAACATGGGGAGGGAGGTGAGGGTGACACACAGATACTGCTCATCCACCCTCCAATGCTTCTCTGTGCTCTCCTAAGGGGCTGCATCCAGGTCACTTTCCCCACCTGGGCTGTGCTGTAAGGCGAGCATCAGGAGCTGCTGCTCTCTCCTTACCCAACACAGGTGGGGACAGTGACCTGGATGCAGTGAGCCCTTCTGTTGCTCCTGCCTCCCCACCATGCAACCCTCTAGGGATGCTTGGAGGAGCAGTATTGAATGGGGGAGTGAGCAGCAATATCAGATGATCTGTGCTTGCAGGTCAGTTTCTCCAGGTGAGTGATGGGCGAAGAGTGCTGGGCTTTAGTGGCAAAGAGGGTCACAGTGCAGGAGTTAGGGGCAAAAGGGGAGGGGGGAGCCTGCAGGGGTTAGTCATGAGAAGGAGTAAGGAATCCATGGGGCTGAGGAAATGGAGGGCACCCACAGGGTCCAGGGGTTGCACTCAGAGACTTGCTGTGTAAAAAGATGCTAAAAGTTGAGAACCACTGGCTTTAGCACATCTGGCACCGAGACGCCAGCTACAACACTGCCATACAAAAGCCTCTTCTTACTTTCCGGTGATATTATCTCCCATAAATGTAAGTAAACTTGTTTGTCTTAACAATTGGCTGAACCAAGAAGTAGAACTGAGTGAACTTAATAGGTCCTAAGTTTTACATTGTTTTAGTTTTCAGAGCAGTTTTCCTTTTTTTAAATACTTATACATCTGTAAGTTCAACTTGTATGATAAAGAGATCGCACTACAGTACTTGTTTGAGGAGGATTGGAATACTATTTTTTGTTTCTTTTTTACAGTGCAAATATCTGAAACAAAAATAAATATAAAGTGAGCAAAGTACACATTGTACTGTGCTCTACTTGAAATCAATATTTTTGAAAAATGTAGAAAACATCCAAAATTATTTTAATAAATTATATTTTATTATTGTTTGTGTGATTAATCACAATTAGTTTTTTAATTTTGATTTTTTTAAATTGCTTGACAGCCCTAATTATAAAGATGAGCAAAAAATAGTACTAATACCAATATTTGAGTCTGTGGCTGGTATTATTAGACCGTTTGACGAGACAAGTGTTGTAGAAATCACCTCCCATGGTTCCCAACTCCAGATACCAATGACTTCAGTAACAAATTCCTCTCAAATGTATAATAGATATTGTGTGTGAATCAGGTTTTGTTCCATTGAAAGTAAATAGCACAGTTAATTGATTTCACTAGGCCCTTAGGTTGCTGTTGACAAAGTGTACTTAGGATGTAAAGGTACATTGTGTGTGGTTGCTGGGAGTTTTTTCTGGTTTCGGGGTTTTTAGTTTTTTTTCTGATTTTATTTTTCCCTTGAACTGCTTGTCCCTAGATTCAAATTACTCTTAAGATTTGTTGTAATAATGAAGGTACCATAGTTCTGTTAATTACAGTTTGCTGTCTCAACCTTTCCCTTGAGTCATTGTAAGTTTTACTGCAGCTCTTTAATACAATTATGAAAATTAATGGTCTTGCACTATCATTTAATTTATGAGAGTAAGTGAGAAAAATGTATATTGCCCCTATTCTTCCATTTCAACCCAGTTAAAAATATTTAGTGGGGAAGGGCCAAAAGTCTAGACATTCTGGGTGTGTCTGGTGGCTGCCTTCAGGTCACAACCGTGCAGACAGAAACTTATTACAAATCTGAATTAAATAAGAACAAAGTGTATTTCCCAATGCACAGGGTCTAAATTATATATAAAATCCAGCAAACCCAGGACTTGATATGGCAAAGGCTTACCTGTGTGCTTATCTTTATGCTCTTCGAGCAATCCCGTTGAAATCAATGGGACTGCTTAGAGTGCATAAAGTGATGCACCATTATTTCAGAGGAACTACTCACATTTCAGAAAGATAAACACACGTGCAAGTCATTGTCGGCCCAGGCTTTATTTGTGCAGTTACTGGGTTGAGCAAGAAATATGTTATGGGCAAAAGCGCGGAAATGCAGCCTTTAGTTCCTAACTCCTTGACATGAGATGGTGGGCTATCTTCTGGAAAGAAATGCTGGACACAAGCATCTAATACTTAGAAAGATGAAAACATTCACTTATCTTAGACAGTACAGAACCTCTGAGGGTGCGTCTACACTGGCAAGTTAGGTCGACTTAAGGAGGCTTAATTGTTGAGCTGACTTAACTTGTTAACTCGACTTAATTGTTAAGTCAACTTAAAGTCCTTGTTAAGGGGGGGGGAAGCCGGAGCCAGCTCCGGTCCCAGCTTGGGAGGCCGCCTGTGGGAGGGAGCCGGTGGCCCTGGCCCCAGGCTGGGGGGTCGAGGCAACCTACTGGGGGGAGCCAGCAGTGTGGGGCAGGCCGGCCCAGAGGCTGGGCCCCACATGCTCCGCCCCTGAGCCTGCCTGCTCCGCCCTGGGGGCGGGGAGGGCTGGCCAAAGGGCTAGGCATAGCCCTCCCGGCCGCGGGAGGAGGGGCTGTGGTGCGTGCTCCGCTGGAAGCAGGACAGCGCGAGGCCCACGTAACCGCAGGGCCTGGAGCAATCGCACCGTTCCCCCCCCCCCCCACGGACGGCCCTGCTGATTAGCTGAATCTTCAAACATCCGTTGCAGGGAAAAGGGTGACCATGGGCTGCATTTAAGACTAGAAGCTGCTGTTTTTGCTCATATATGTAGTTCCACTAATGTTCCATAGTTAAGAAGGAATCTTAGGCAACAACAATTGAGTTATAAACAGCAATGATATAATGAAATGGCGATAAATTATCTTCCGTGCTTTAAAAAAAAAAAATCATCATTGTGGCAGGTTGCAGTAAATGTTATTGCGTATTTTAGCAAAAATACACCTACAGCTATTTCCTGGAGACCACTTTTGCAGTTTACAATTTTTTAATTTATGTGCTTAGAAAGCTCAACTCCAGCATAGCATCTGTTTAGGTGTTTCCTGGTTTTACATCTGGGTTAGTGAGGCATGAGAAATAATAAAAAACATATTCTGTAATTAGTCCATACTCAGAAATCACTTTTGCCTACTATGGGAACTTTATATGTGAAACCATCTCAGGATTTTATTCATAATGGAATGTAGTGTTCTAATCCTTTACTAGTTTACTCAAACTACTCATCAACAGCTGCACTATAAATCTGATTAACTCATCACCACTTATACCCCCAAATTGATCCATGTCATTAAAGTCTTGACAGTGAAACTCCCTTGGGTTTATAGATTACCACCTTTAAATGGAAAACTACCTATACCTTCATTATAATGAAATCAAACAAAATAATCTAAAAGGATAATTTCAGGAAAGTAATTTGGAGGAAATGTGGAGGTGGTACAAGGAGATCAATATGACGGGTTAAATAAATGACACATGGGCTCTCATAAAGCAGAAACTAAAGATGATCTTAATATGAAGGACAGGTAGTTTGAGACATTATGAAAATAGCTAATTAAAGGCAAAATTAGTGGCAAAATGCATTCTCCTAAATATTACTCTGCTTGAAACCATAGTTAGAACCGGACAAATATATTTAACGGCACCAAAACTGTTGACAATTCAGGTCAAATTCAGCAAATATTTTAGCTGAAAAGATGGGGGGGGGTTTCCTGAAAAAGTCAAAATGGTTCCTTTTGACCATTTCATAATGAAACATTTTGACTTCATTTTGAAAAAATGTTTAATCTAAAATTTACTATATTCATTTAAAAGGTTGGAAACACTCGAAAATTAAATGGATGAACAAAAACTAAATGTTTTTGCTTTTCATATTTTTTTTTAAATTTCAAGTGTTTTAAGAGTTGAAATGAATTGTTTGTTGGTTTATTTATTTGTTTTTTATTTCATCAAGGGGAAAAAATGTATTTGGTTCAAAATGAGCCTCCCTCTTCCCCCCCACCCCAGTTATGCCTCTAAACCAAAATATCCATTACTTGGTAAGTTCTAATCATATACATTCTGTGAGAGGATAAAATAATAAACTTTAGAGAGGGACCTAGACTAAAAATAATTGATGCAATTTATCTGAATACATTATTTTCATGTATAGAATAATCATACCAAAGTCTGTCAAGGAAACAATGGCTGTGATTCTGAAAATATTCATACTTAATTTACACCTGTGAGTAGTCCCATTGACATCAGTGGAACTACTCAATAGTAATGAGGACCTTTTAAATATTCATTGACATTGATTCCGCAAACATGCTATCACAGAATGCATCACACATGTACATGCTCCATTTTTTTACAGGATTGCGGCTAATGAATGTAAGAAATTAAAACAAGCCCATCAGTTGTAGGATGATGTAATTAGTTTACCTGTAACACACATTTTCCAACTTGATATATGGCAGATGTTTCCATGTAAAAACAGGAATTGTAAGTTGGGTTTTGCATCTCTGTATGTAAAGAGCATTTTAAAAAAATTATTAAATGGAGAAAAATATGTAGTTTTCAATCAGTGCTGTTCTGTACTTATACAAATATTTAAAGTAATCTCATAAATACAGTAGTAAAGAAGTAAATAAACATGTTTTTCATAGAGATTAGTTTTATTTAGGAAAAGCAGATGAATTTACAATCTCTTAATGTTGAAAAGCTAGAAAGTAACTTCAAATTGTAAGCAAATGAATGTAAATAAGCAGGCCTCATTACTTAGAAGTGTAAAAACGCATAGAATTCAGATGCTCAAGAGCGCAGTGTGCATCCTATTAAGGTAACATATAAAGAAATGTTTGAATTCAAATTAGATACTTGCATTGAAAGAATTACTAGCTCAATTCATGAAGTGTTTTTTCTATATTTCATAGAGGGTTTATTTCTTCAGTGGTTTTTCCATTATTCAGTGAAGAGCTTTGAAATCTGACCTCATCCCAGTTAAATTTAAAAGAGAATCTAGAAAGTACCTAAAGAATTAGCACTGCTGTTGCGGACATGTACTGAGACTTCAGCTAGTGCAGAACCAGGTTTACCTTGTTAGTACACTTTTGCTTCAGAAGCTCTATTGACTTCTAGATGCAGTTCATGGTATTGATTTTAATCTATAAAACTCCTGGTTGGCTTAGCTCCTGGCTGCCTTAGCAAATTGTCTCTGTATTGGTGTCCCATCTAGGCCATTGAGGTCAGCTGCAGTACTTGAACTAACAATATCTAGTTGGGAAGCTAGAAACAGAGCATTCTCACTGGGCAGCCCGCTGTGGCTGCTGTTCTTGTTGACTGAAACAGTAGCAACTGACCGTCTGTACCTCTTCTTCAGGGTCTTAGCCACTGGCCCCACAGATGTGCAGATCCCACAGCCCTCCTCAATCCCCCCCCCCCCCGTCTACTTTTGTTTCAGTCAATGCATTGCTAAATACCAAGATAAAACTGCCCCCTCCATCTCCACATGCTGGGGTAGGTGTAGGGTACAGCAACCCTGCCAACCACACAGTCCACTTGCAGTTAATGTGGAGAGTCAGGCATGGGCTCCACTCCCCCTTGAGGAGAGGCTATGTTTAGTTTGACCTCCAAAACCCCATCAAAATGTAAATTTTTAAAATCTGATTCTTCCTAAAGAGTGCTTGTCTCTTCTGTCTGAGGCAGAGCATTACATGCAACAGTAAGAGATCCTGGATTGTCCATCCTGGGACAAATTTAAAAATCTATCGACAAACCCAAAAAATCATGACTGCTGCAAGTCGTGTACACTTCACTCTGGGTACTTTTAAAAATTTATTCTCTTCATAATAACACAAACCAAAATTTATTTTTATTAAACAATTAATAGGACTCCTGTCTATGAGATAGTTAATTTATTCTGCATACGTCCATTCATTGAATGAGTAACTCCGTGTAAATAATCTATTTTAGGTCATTAGTTTAGGCTCAGTCTGCATTCCCCTTGGTATAGGTACTTTATAACACGTCATACTGTATGTGGAAAACATTTGCTTTCCATGGAAACCACCTGTGCAATTCAAGGTTGGGAGCTGTATTGCATAGTTAAAATATCTAGGTGGTAATTGGTATTTAAAATGAATCTCCTGTCGCTTCAGAAACAGGAAGCCCAGGTGCTATTAGAGCTCCAATGTGCTGCCACTTTGATGAGCACTTCTAAAACACTGGGAGAAATATAGAACATCTCTTAACTCTGTTGATTCCATTGTGATTGATCTCACAGATTTTTGAGATAATTGATGGTATTGTCTTAGTTGAGTCTGTTAGTGCAAATAATTATTAATCAATATGCACTCAGCTCTTACTTTAGAAGATAATTTTAACACATGATTTATTTTGAACATTTCAATTGAGCTACCTTTACAAGGAGAAAATCAATTGGCTAGTGAGCTAAAGCACTTTAATTATCTGAAGAGCTGCGTTCTTTTTTTAAGCTTTTTTGCCACTTAACTTATTGTGTCCCATACTGAATAAAACTCTTTAGTTCTTGGCACTAATGACAGGAAGTTTTTCATTTTTGTTTTAGAGAAGTAAAAATAATGCTTTTTCTATCGATTGCTTTTCTTTTAAAGGTGTTTGGTTTAAGTCACTAAGAACACTGACTTTGAAAATTAGTTAATATATTTTTTTTAAAAGAGAGAGAAATTAACACTTCTTTCAGATATAAAGACTGCTACATTTTGATGAATGTGTTCATAGACGTGTAATTTTTTTTTAAACATTTGCTCATGTATAGCAAGGGCAGCAGTGGAAAATTGCAGTTTCTTTAAAGGGCCACCCTCAAGCCAGAGCTAAGACTTGGGTATGGAGCATTATAGGACAGAGGTGAAATTGCTAAATCACTTGCAATGTGTGTTAAACTTGCTCAAGTTTATATTTTGTACCTTTTAAGCAATACTTTGGCAGATTCTTTGAACATACTACTAATACCCCAGTTCATGTGATTTTCACTAGCAGTCATTAGGCACAATGGACAGTCATTTGAATGAAAGGAGTACTCATGCAACTGTTTATCTTTGTTATTATTTGAACTATAGCATCACAAATATTGCTGTCAGTTTTTCAAAGCTACCTACAACAAGGACATTTAAAGATCATTTCCCTGCTTATTTCCCAGAATCGAATACACTTGTATCTGAATCACATGATAGTTTATAAACAGACCCATTGAGTTCATGGAGTAAGGTACTGCTCACTGTAGATAAGATATGAGAATCTGATACTGTGCTTCTAATAACACATTACATTATTAAAGGGGATAAATTTTAAAGATCATGGGAAGTTTATACTGACGGGGGCAAAGTGCAATCTTCAGGTTTTGATTGAGGGGTCTGTGTAGATACGCTCAATCGATAACCGAAACGGAGCTGGAACACCAGCTCTGTAACCGCACTTACGCTACGCCGACCAGACGCCATTTCTGGTCAGCTTAGTGTAGTGTGTAGGGAGGATTTAAGAAGTCGGCAGGAGAGACGCAAGGTATTTTATGTACCGTGCGCATCTCCCATCGACTGCCACTGAAAACAGCGGTAAGTGTAGACTAGGGCCTGGTTTAGTTTTCATTTCTTATGCTGTTTTATTTTTTGCATTTCTCTCAACTTGTTCAGTGAATGCAAACTTCTAAGTTTCTAGTTTTGTATCTGCTCAGATTCTACTCTATTTCAGTTTTAGGTTCTGATGCATTACTGCAGTTCTGCATTAGGCGAGTTGCAGAACTTGCATGTATATATTTGTTTGATGAGCAGTTCCCACTGGAATTTTTGAAAAATATCATGGGGATATGATCTTGATTTTGGCGTTTGTAAAACCTTCGTCTCTCTCTGTCTATCTAAAACCTAAATTTTATGAGTCAATTGTCTTGATAATGTTCCCATAAGAAAATAACTTCAGTGTTTATGGCATTTTTACATCATACTTGCAGGATCAGCCTTTAGCCCAGATTAGATTTTGTTATAAGGAACAAATTATATATATATTTCCTACAGCTGACTAGAAAAAGAGACTTGAAAATCATCAGAGAGGATTTCCTGGTGTCGTGTGTTATGGCTATATATGTTTTCCTGCCAAATGCAGAACTTACCTCTGACTAATGATTATACTTAATATTTTTGGGATAAGAAAGCAGCACGCAAGCATCTGAATATTGGTCTTGGTCCCACTGGAGTCAATTTGAATTTTATCAGTAACTTTAGTTGGCACCAAGATTTTTCCAGGAGCTCTTTGAAAGTGAGGATCTGTCTTCAGATATGTTTACTTTTCTATCCAGGTTTGTGAATTTCAGTGCATGGAATTTTACCCTTAAGATAAGCAATGCCCTATTGCTTTCTTCTGTGTTGTAACTCTTATTGTTTTCCTGATATATGTGTAACTAAAGTTATTTAGTAAAATTTGGCCCCATTGAAATCAGTGGAAGTTTTGCTGTTGAATTTAGTGGGACCAAATTTTCAGTCACTGTCTGCATAAATTCCTGTCACATGTTATATTAATCCCTGCAATGATATGAGCGGAGTTTATTAAAAATGTAGCAGATTGCTTTTATGCAATACCCCTGTTAAATAATTGCTGAGCTGAGCTGTCCAGATTGGCTCAAGACTATTAAGAAGCGGGGCACAAACCCTAAATTGCTTGTGAGTTCTATAATATTTCACCAATCAAGTATCAAGGGTGCACTCCTCAAACACTGTAACATGAAGTCACAGACAGTCTTCTTGGATACTCTGCTCTATTTCACCACCTGAGTGAGCTTGCCTTTGAGACTAATTGTCTCTTACACAAAAAATTACAACAATATTCAAATTACTCTCAGTTTCAAAGGACTGGTCACATACCTCAGATCAAGACAATACATGTAGCCAATCCTGTTATAAACTATCTAAAGATTTATTAACTAAGTGAAGGAAATCAGGAGATCAAACAAGGAGTTCTGTGGCACTTTTAAAGACTAACAAATTTATTAATCACACGAGCTTTTGTGGGAGAAAATCAGATGTTTTCAAGGTTAAGGCAGCTAAATGTACATGCACAAATGAGTTACAGTGTTAGGTTCCCAAAGGTAATAGAAGCTTCTGTAGTACGCAGATGATATATGTAGGTCTAACCCAGGCCAAACTTTGGGGTTCTTCTGCCAATGCTTAGTAATCCTTCCCTTTCAAAGTCCAAGCAGCATGGAGACCCAGTTTCTTTGTGTCGAGCATTTATATTCCCTTTTTCCCAGAGTTTAGGCTTATGGGATACATCCTCTTCATGGATGGCGGGGACCAGTCAACGAAGGCTTTTGTCCTGTCATGTTCCACAATAGTTTGTCTGGTGTTTATGGGTTGCCTTTTGTTGGACAGAAACATGTTCTTTGGCAAACTTATTTCACACATGGTAATGTTTCTCTTCTGACTGGTGCTTTACAGCCACAGAGCAAACACTTAAATATTAGCTTATAACACGAGAAACAGATATTATAAGAGAGATTAATGCATGCAGCAACTTACAAGCCTTTCTCAAGTCTAAACACATTTTTTAAAATCTAATACCTAGTTTAACAATACTAACACCCAGTTACACTAGTCTCATTTCAACTATGTATTTGTTCAGTTGAGGCCTATAGGCCTTGGCATGAGCTGGTACCTGGTCTGCCAAGGTCACACTAATATTTAGGCAGCATTTAAACACGAGGTCAAAATGTAGATCTGTTATTAGCAGGTGCAATATAAGTGCAGCAGCATTCACAGCACATTTGTATTTGGCCCCAAATAGTTTTTGTGGTTCAGGAACCAAATTAACAATCTACAAAAAAGAGCCACAGTAATGTGAAGTCATTGTTTCATTCACTATTTTTATATATTTGCTGTGAGAATATGTATTTTCTCTCAGAGCGAAATGTCTAACCATGTATTATTATTTTATCTTATCAGCTACAATTGGTTAATAACATAGTAAAAGCATCCTAATTGGTTAAGAAGTAAATCTCACAGTGTTTTAATAGCATGTGCTGCAAAGAGCCAGTTGTGCCTTGCGAGTTTCAGTACAAGTATCACTGGTATAACTAATTATTTATTACTACTTTGCTGGTGTGAATGTCTTTTTTGGAGATGGTTATTTCCATCTCAAGGTAAGACTTCAGATTGCAATGGATAAAGGTTAGCTTTTTTATAGGTTTGTTTCATGTTACTTCCAGCTGACATGAACTGTGCAGGAAGGTCCCATTTATAAAAGAGGACATGGTTTCTTTCAAGTGTTCTAACTTTAGAACAAAGGAGATTATGGAGTTCCAAGAGAACTTCCATGCAGTTTGATTAGTAGGTACCTCTGACAGAGAGGAGGAGGAGCTTTCGAAGCACAGGAAAATCTGTTTGGTTTGTGTGAAAGATCAAACAGGTTAACTTCTAGATTTTGACCATCAAGTTACTCTCTTCCTTCCAGTCTGTTGCCTGCTGGCTTCTCAATGCAGTAGTATTGCGGCTTTCCAGATTAAAAACATCTGGCTTTTTATCTATTGTGTGCTTCTGAAAGATAGCCCTGAAGAGTTAACAGAGTCACAAAATCCTTATCTGATGTGTTTTGTTGTCATTGTTTGGAATTGGTATCCTTACCAGAGCTAAACGGTGAGCAGCTGTGAGCTGTTTTCTACAATTTTGCCACCCACTATTAATCCTTTAAAAAAAAATAAATAAATAAACAGACATTTTATTGCCATTGTAATAAAACTCCATTACTGGGTCATGGTTACTCTTGATTTAGATTAGGGGACCAAAATGATATTTGCACACTAGATCAAATTTAATATTTCCTCCAGCAGTTGCTTTCCTGTGATTTGTGAAAGTAGTGTCAGGCTTTTAACTTCAAATGTACTGTTATACAGGACGAGATCATAGTTTGTTACCTCTTGATATTAAAATTGAAATATGAAGGTGAAGGAGCAAGACTAATGTATTTTATTGCAAAGAATTTGGAAATACTTTTATAAATGAGTGACATTCCTACATGGGAGGAAATTTGGTTTGTTTGACTCCATGAAGCAATTAATAGGAGCTGAAAATTGTAAGCTTACAGTCATGAAGAATCTATTTATTAAAACCAGATCTGAT
This sequence comes from Pelusios castaneus, assembly GCA_007922175.1. Taxonomy (NCBI): domain Eukaryota; kingdom Metazoa; phylum Chordata; order Testudines; family Pelomedusidae; genus Pelusios; species Pelusios castaneus. Next base: position 14,040,704 of record ML685840.1, on the reverse strand, counting down.
GAAGAAATGATAAAGTTTATGTTTTTAGGTTATTCAGGGCAAACATAATTGTAATGCATTTATTAATGCATGCTGTGGACTTCAACTTTCAGGTTTCAACTCATATAAAACTGCCTTAATTTACCAGTTGTCATCCTAGTATTGGATAACTAGCTAAAAGATAAATCTATATTTAGTACAAATCTGTCGAGTTGCTGATGTTCAGTATAATTTATATAGAAAGTGTAGTTTGGTTATGAGAAAAAGTACAGTTTTATGTGACAATTTTAGGTGTATGGATGCTTATTAATCTTGGATCATTGCATATATTCTCAGGAATATTTTCACATTTTGTATGTTGTTTAGTATTTAAGGGAAATTGTATAGATTTTGGTTTGATTTATAGCAAAACTGACTTGTTGTGATAAATATTGACATTTTCTACTCCCTAAAATGCCGTAGAAGCAACTTCAACTTTACACGTCCTAGATAATGAGACTGATTCTGTCCTTTTGAACAGATGTGTGTTTAACTGGAAAATCTGGCAGATCTCAAATCTCTGTGCAGTAGCATATGCACTGCCCTTTGATTTTCATAGGTCCAACTGTACAGAATTGGGTGGGGTTTCAAGATTCCCATTTCTTCCAGACATGATCCCTGTTTTAACTCTTATGCTGTGATTTTATTTTGGGACAATGACAGAAAGGTTGTGGGTACTATGTGCATTGGTTTTGCCTTCCAATTCAAAAAAGTCGCCTTAGTTATTTACCAAATGTGCCATAAACCAGTTTCATAACTGTGATTAACATGATACGAATAATAAACAATGTTCAGATGAAATGTCAGAATCCACAAATCTTAGACAATGTCTGTTTGATCAAGAAATGCAATACACTGTACACCCCTATTTTACAGAGCTCTGTGTAACCAAAATTCTTGGTTAACCAAAGTTTGCTAATGTCCTCCAGGGTTTTACTGGAGCTCAGCATAGTTTGCTTTAAAGCTGGCTTTTTGAAAGCCAGCTGGCATCTTTCTATTCTGGGATTGGGGATGTGGAATGCAGCCTGTTCAAAGGAAGAGGAGGCCAATGGTTTTGGAAAGGCTGAATGTCTTTTTCTTTCAGAGACAATAATTGGGATTTCAGCTGAAGGTTTCAATGCCCCTCAATGCCATTGGATAAATTGGGAAGGAGTGTGGAGACAAAGGGGTAAAAATGTGTGAAATACATGATGCGTATATTAGGGAATATGTCATGAGGATTACAAATTCCTATGTGTCTTTTGCTAAGGACACAGCTCCTAAAATGGCTAATGGTTAGAATAGTACAGCCTTGGGTCTGGGAGGGCCTTGGTCTTTGCCATACTGGGGATCTATTTTAAAGGTTATTTTGCCATTTCAGAGAGTTATGATCCTATTTGGGTCTGTCCTCTTTCACAACAAAAATGGCCCCGACCACAAAATTCAGTTCCAAATTCAGATTTCAATTCTCCTTCCCATCCAAAGTTCTATGTTCAGTTCAGCTTTTTGTTCAGCTCGTTATGGAATCATAGAACTGGAAGGGACCATGGGAGGTCGTTGAGTCCAGTGCAGGACCAAGTACCCTCTTAAACCAGCCCTGACAGGTGCTTGTCTAACCTGCTCTTAAAAACATCCAATGATGGAGATTCCACAACCTCGGCAACTAATGCATAGAATCATAGCATCATATTGTTCAGGGGCAGTAGCCACTCCATGGTTGGTAACACAGTTGACTTCGGTTACAAACTCCATTTTCTTCACCTCAGCTTTGACTTGAGAAATGAATTTTGTCTCAGAATTGCTGTGTTTATCTTAAAGATGAAGAATGTTTTCAAACTACTTTTGAGATACACATCGTTAAAAATTTCATGAATTTGAAATGTTGACTTTTGTCTCTTTCTTTATCTCCATCTGTCCCAAAAATGGCTATATCACATCTTTCTATATAATAAAATCTTCTTGAAAATGAATGTATTTTTTCTATGTCGCAGAGAATAGGTTGTAATTAAGCAGGGTTATTAACAGCTTTGCTGTTGATAAGTTTAGGTCCGGTCCCACTCTAATAGGCTTCAGCTGATGTTATGAGCCTGATCTCCTTCTGTTGGGTTTAAGCTAATTGAAAACAAGCATAACAGAGCAGAGAATCATACCCAATATGTTTGTTTATTATGTGAGCACTATATCATTATGATACCCTTAAGTGTTAATTTTTTTGCTTATAACAGCTTAGGTTCTCTAAATGATCAGATAGATAATGAGTGTTTTACTGTCAATTATCTTTAACTGATGACAAGTTCCAGAGGGGTAGCTGTGTTAGTCTGTGTACAGCAAAACAACAAGAGTCCTGTGGCACCTTAAAGACTAACAAATTTCTTCAGGCATAAGCTTTTGTGGGCTCCAACTTACTTCATCAACCCACACCTTGCATCTGATGAAGTGGGTTGGAGCCTATGAAAGCTTATGCCCAAAGAAATGTGTTAGTCTTTAAGGTGCCACAGGACTCTCATTGTTATAATCTTTAACTGATTTATTAAGTGTATTTTATTTATTCTTTTATAATAGAAATAGAAGCAGCTGTGCAATATAGATCTGAGTTTGGATTCCAAGTCCCACCATCACAAAGTTCAAACGTGTTTGCATCCAGAGTTTTGGTTGGGGCCCATTTTTCTTGAGCAGAGCACATTTGCTTATAGATATCAATGTCAAAAAGGACTTTATAGATCATCTAGTCCTCACTGTTGCCTGGCTGCATTAAGAATTCAGTTATTAACATTGGATTTCTGGCTAAACTCAACACAATTTGATTTAGAATTTTGTGCTGTTCAAGTTCTGTTCCTTAGTGCTTGTGCAGTAGAGCCTGTTAAACCTAAACATACAGTCATTTGATTTTATTATCCTTGTTGATTTATTAGCTATTTCTTTTTAAACTTTTACTTGTATTGAATTTAATACATACAACTTGGTATATTTGTTTTTTGCCAGTCTTCTTGCATCTTTACAGTTGTCTGTGATTTAAAACAAACAAACAAAACCCACACAATTATTAGTTCATCCTACGGCAATGATGCTGACATTCTTTCTGTCACATACCTCTCCCCCCCTTACCAGGAATGGTATCTTTCTTCATCCTTCTCTGTTACTGCACACCCAAGACTTCTTCAGCAGAGGAGGGGGCAGATCTGGGCACAGGGAGGAGCTGGGTCTAGAGGCAGATCTGTGTTGAGGCTAGAGAGAAGGATGCAGGCAGAGCTGTGCTGGGGGCAGAGCAGCAGGCAAAGCTGGGACTAGAGCCGGGGAGGCGGAGAGCTGTGGTTGGGGCCATAGCTGGGCTGGGAATGGAGCTTCAGTTTGCACTAGAGTTGGGTTGGGGACAGAGTTGGGGCGGAGTGGAGCTGAGGCTGCAGGAGGAGCTGGTCTTAGGGCGGAGCAAGGCTGGGTGGCACTTCCTCCCCACCCCCTGTGGATACTGGCCCAGGTCCCACTGAGCACCGTCCAAACCATTCCTCCATGGCCCCTCTTGCATGGCACAACTCATAGTTTGGGGACCACAGCCCTTGAGTCTTAAGTAGTAGTTGGAATTACTGTACATTGTTATTGTGCATTGAAATGTCAATTATTGCTTTCTGAATCTTGTCAAAGACTTAATTGTCTTCATTTTGAACTACAAAACTGAGTAATGTGTAGGAAAGGAAGTTTGAATATTTAAGATGGAAGGTCCTATAAAAAAAAATATCGGTAAAAGCATATTTGGAACATTTATATATATACAGGATGGCTTTCAGAAAGTACTAGAAGGCCAATATATCAGCCCCAGGCTCAACAAGTCACTTTTCCCAGGCTAGCTGATCAGGGGATTACTGTAGGTTAATTGGCACACCTGGACCTAATCAAGGCCCTGCCCAAGTCTTGTTAAAAAGCCTCCCCTCTAGAGAAAGGGTGTAGCTGGAGTGTGAAAGTGAGGAGAGCTATAGGAATGTGAGAGGAGGCAAGATGCAATTGGAAGGCAAACAGATCTGGAGAAGGAGCAGAACGCTGGTCAGGAAGAACCCCACGGATACAAAGACTGGGGGAAGGAAAAACCCCCACCCAGGGTGGGAGGCAAAGGACCTTTCCCAGGCCTGGAGGCCTGAGGGAAACAGACCCACCACTAGAGGGAAGCGTGGGACCCACCAAGATAGGGGAGGAGCTTTGTCACAATACCTACTAACTGGTCCAAGTGATAGGCAACTTAGAGTATGAGGAGAATTAACTCATCAGCCACTATTGTTTTTACTATTCACTGATGACTAAAAATATACCAGAATCCTGAAGGAAAATGAAAGGTAACAATTTTAATTTTTTGAAAGAAAGGAAGATTGATCGTGGCAGTAACTGGCCCATAAATCTAACTTTGATCCTTAAAAGGAGAAGAAAAGAAAAAAAAAGTGAAATGAAGAAAAAGATTGTTAACCATCTAGAGTGTAACAGAACCATGGATATGAGTTGGGGGCAGTATCTGCTGGAATATGGTAGTAACTGACATCCAGTCTTGTTTAAGAAAAATAATGATCCATAAAATGATGGGGTGATTGAGGACAGCGAATCAGACATGAGTTTGCAATGGAATAAGCTGGGAAAAAATGATGATGCAAGTGAGTATACATATACAAAGGCATTATTTTACAAATCAGAAGGTAACAGTGACTCCAAGTCTGTGATGCAATGGCAAATTAAATATTGCACTCACAAGTGGTTACAGGATTACTTGAAAACAACTGACAAATGGGGGAGGGGAAGTATCAGAGTCTGAAAGGGTTGATTTAGGAAAGATGAAAAGAGCATATATAGTCCGGTTAACTGATAACTAAGTGAGGATTTAACAATGTACAGATATTTGAAGGATGGAGAGGAATCATTTAGCAGGGTGAAAAGGAAATAAGTAGGAGTAATAAGAAATAAGTAGGAGTAATTGGATAAATTGAGAAAAGATAGTATTAGCTATATATCAGACATCACATATCAGGCTGTGGAGTAATCTTGATGGGGAAAGCTGAAAGCTTTGGACATTACAACACTGTGGACATTACAACCATCCTGCCTGTCACACAGGACTGTGAGCTGGGCATCATCGTCAAATTGGACCTCTCTCCAGGTCATCACACACAGGCTAGATTGTAGATTCTTTCTGCAGAACATCTGTAAGATGAAGCCTTTCCTATCTGTCCACACAGCAGACATTCTCATGATCTAGAGTTTTGTGTGCTGCAGCGTCCATCTCTCTGGTCTTGACAAAGACAATCTTGCCCCACTCTTATCCATCCAGAATGCTGCTGCTAAGCTCATTTACCTACCCCATTGTTTGCCTCTTGCAGCCTCCCACCAGCATTCATTTTCAAAGTCCAATCAGTCCCCAGCATACGCATCATCTCTCATCCACTAGTGAGCTGTTGATGCTTGTCTCTCAGCTGTCTGGCCCATAATGCCAGCCTCTACTACACATTTGTTACATTTTTCAAACACACACATTTGGGCTTTATCCCATGCTGCCCCACATGCTTTGGAGGCACTCCCTGGAAACATCTGAGAAGCTGCCTCATAGTCCATCTTCAGGTTCCTCCTGAAACTCTCCCCTGCTGTGAGGCTTATAGAAAATGTCACAGTGGGTAGGCTGCTGGTGTGGTGAGATGTGCAGTCTGTCATCATTGTTTCCTTGTCCTTCATGTGCCCGGTGTCCTGTTTTATACTTAGATTGCAAATCCCTTGGGGCAGGGTCTGTGTTTGTATGGTATCTGTCACAATGGGATCCTGGTCCATGACTAGGACCACTAGATATTATGGTAGTGCTAATAAAACTTATGATGATAATTGGGCATGATAAAACTCAACTATAAGAAAACAGTAGATAATGTTTTGCAGGGATTAATCCTGCACTGGAAGAGTGATGAACTATATCCTTTAACGGGCCTTACTTACTTTTCTGATCTTTTTCCAAATTTTGTGTCAGAGAGCAACAAAGTGTTTTATTTGCAAACATCTCATAGCTTATTGTGGAAACAGAATGGGCTCACCAATGTGATTTATGCCATCATGTGCAGGAAATGCCACCCTGCTTTATACATTGGACAAACAGGTCAGTCTCTGCACAAAAGAATAAATGGACACAAGTCTGACATCAGATATCACAACATTCAAAAATCAATAGAGGAACACTTCAGTCTCCCTGCTCACTCCATTGATGATTTGTTAATAGCTGTGCTCAAACAAATGAATAACAAATTGCAGCTTCAAAGAGAAACTGCAGAATTGGAATTTATATGTAAATTCGACTCCGTTGCCTCAAGGTTAAACAGGGACTATGGATTTTTTTTTCTCATTACAACAGGTGATTTGACCTCACCTTCCGCTATATGCGGGTCCCCTGTGTTTGAATCCCAACACCTATTTTGATTTGCTGTTATAACTGACCTTATCCTGTGTTATACATTTCCCTGCATTTAATTTCCTCCCATTCTGTAAATTCACCAACTTCAGAGTGTCTGACAAAGTGGGATTTTCTCCCATGAAAGCTCATGCAATAAATAAATTCGTTAGTCTTTAAAAGTGCCACAGGACTCCTTGTTTGAGAATGGATTCAGAGACTGTTTCAGCAATCAACTCAGTTTTTAAAATAAGATGCAGCATTCTTTTTTGCTGGGCAGCAGGACTCTTCAGGAAAAAAAAAAGTTCCTTATTTTAATTACTGCTTTTTTCAAGCTGTCATAAGAATTCCCTCCTTCCCGTGGTTAACACTGAGAATAGCAATTGCAGTGCTTCTGGCAGCAGGCTTTTTATTTGCTGCACAGACCTTATTATACCAGAATCTTTTTAATTACAGAAGTCTTTCTTGCTGTCTTTTTCCTTGCCTTTTCAACATGCTTCCTGTGAGCCTTCAGATCTTTCAATTCAGTGGCCGCTATAAAAGGCTTACGTGGTAAGGTTCCTACTTGGTTCTCAAGTCCTTATTTTCCAGGATAAACTGTCTTACCTGTTTTCCATTCCAGTATCTCCAGTGCTTATCTGCTGGATTGCTCACTTTCAGCTAAGGCAGTAGCAGGTGAAGTGAAATGCTTCATTGTCTGTGCTGAGTGGAGCTGAAGCCCTAACCCTTCACAGAAACCAAACCTACACGCCGGGTCTTTAGGCTTTCCCTTTGTTTCAGCTGAGCAGAGCCATTGGGAATACTGTATTTTTGGGAATGGACCCATCCTGGCTGGCTTCTAATGGTCCCCAGGGGCTGTTCTAGCAGCTGAGAATCTTTGGGGTACAGGAATATCTTGCACATTCCTCTACTACAACAGGAAGGAGGTTGGGTCAGAGTAGCTCTTCGCCACCTGAGAATTCCTTTGTGTGTGGGGGAGAGGGGGGAGCTGGTGTAGTATTTCCCTAAGGAACCCAAGAATCTGGCTTAGTTCTTGCAGCACTGCCAAAGGTGTCATCTTTGATCCCTTGCCTGAGCAAAACTGCGTTATTCTCAGAGATCTTTCATGTTTTTTTCTCAACCCTCTGCAGCCAGATCATTTGTTCCCATCCACATTTCACTTCCCATTGGCCTCATGACTCCATCCTGTTAACACCCGGCAACATCCCTCTTCCTGGTCAAGAGATTTTCAGTTTCTTGTCACATGAGCATTTGGGCAGTGCAGCATCAATAGCCATTTGATATATAGGTACATTTCTCTCCCATTCCCAATGTGTACACACCATGAGTTATAGCCCACTTTTATTTTCCTCAGTAAAAGTGGTATCTAAAGCCACTGGTCTTGGGATGCTCGCTTGTATTAGCTACACAGTGCTAAACTGATCTTTAAAGAGCAGTCTATCTGGCCAGATCTCCCTCCCCAGCCTGCCCCATTTTCTCCAAGAACACAAGCGCTGCAAAATTATACCTCAGATATTCAGACAGAACCATTTTTAACAATCTTCATCACCTTGCAGTCTTTCTTTTACCCTAACTTTCCCCTGGCTTCAGGGAGCGCATGGCACTTTTAGCAGCTGAATCCAGGAAAATAAACACAAATAAATAAAAGGAAGAGCAAAGTGAACACAGCGTGACAAACAGACAATATCCCAGGCATTCACTTTTAAAGAAAAGCTTTGCAGTGATTGGTAGATGAAAGAAATATTTTCATGAGATAATTCTTACTCTGTGCCCTACTCAGTCACAGAGAATGGAGAGACAAAAATATCTGTTTAGTCAACTTGTCTATCCTGCCACCATAGGAATGTACCTACTGTATATTTTTACTGCGTTACTGATTTTATTGTTACAAAAGCTGCCATAGAGAGTCAATTTGAAATATTTTGCAGCAATATCAGCTTCACTTCAGTTGTGTAGCAGCACTTGTATTTACTTATACAAAATTAGTTTCTAAATTGGGTTACTGGATACTGAATATTTATAAGACTTCAATCATGAGCTGGATTATGTCTGTGCTAGAGAGTAAGCGAATGTAAGGCATGTGCATCCCTGTTCACAATGCAGGAGGAAGTGATAGCTTCTTTCCGCTAGCCGTCTTCCTGTGTAGGTGGGCAGATAATGAGTGGGGATAGCCTTCATTCATATGGGCTGAGCAACAAAAAGTGTTAGTGCTACACTTGTCCTATGTATGCTAACCAAGCCCTAAGCACACTAGTAAGGAAAATAAGAATAAACTCTCCAGCAGTATTGCTGTGGTAAGTGGAAGGATATTCTGTGGTGGATTATTAAAGCATCTCTGATGTTCAGCTGACAAGGACTGAACTCCTTATGTTTGATGGGATCATTGGGATCGCATTATTCTGTTCCAGAAGGGATGGCTGGTTGGAGTGCTATGCCTGAGGTCAGTTTCATTGCCCACTGGATTACGGCTTGAAAACAACAAATGGGCAGTGGATGAGAAGGTCAGTGGTAGAGAAGGAGAGAGAGAGACTGTTGTAGTGTGTAATCACTTTACCTATGTTCAATTCAATTATTTTAAAATTTTTAACTGCATTAGATGAAAAGAGTCAGTTTCTATGTTCAGGAATGTATTTTTCACTACACTGACCTATAGAACTTGTGTTGATTTATTAATGATGTATGGGTAGCTATCAAAGTTCAGATCAGGTATGCTAATAAAAGTATCAGAACAATATGAGACCTTAAAAAATGAGGTGGAATGAACCATTATTAAGTAGTGTTTTATTCCCTCCACTCCATTAGCTCTTAGTAATTTTCATCTGCTCCATGTTGATATATTTATAAACATATTTAAATACGCTTATTGCCATGCCATTTGCCTTCCAAGTTATTTTCTCAGGGTTAAATTAATGAAAATGGCAAAATCACCCGGCCCTATACTTGTGTGTAAAGACTGCAAAAGCAGCATTAACCAGAGCCTCTGTTCTATCTGCATCATGCACAGCTTTCTCAGCAAGGTATCTGCTATCATTTGTACTTCATGGGGATACTTTGGGCTTCTGGGCTAGGACACAGGCATACTAAAACGTTCAGGCCCTCCCTTCAATTCTGTGCCTTGCCATTTGTTGCTCTAGCTGTGGTGGCAGGCAGGAGAGAATGGGAGTTCCCCCTTTAGTTCTCTGTGTGATTATTGGTTTTCAGGTGTATCCCTGGCTCAGAACAGAATTTAGCTCTGGTGCCATCTCAATCTAACTTGTTGCAGTATGCATCTAACTTGTTGCAGTATGCAATCATGAGACTGGCTTTAAAAATCATATTTTTAGAAAACGTGTTTGTGTTCTTTTAGTTGGTTTCTTACTTTTGAAATCTTTAGGGGCCACTTGGTTTATACTTTCAGGCTTCTTTATACAGCCAAGAGGGCTGCCAACCAACCTTTTAAAAAAAAACCCCAAAGGTGAGCTTCTCAGCTCCACGAGCTGAGTCTTTAAGAAAAATAGTAAGTATGAGGGGACTCGCAATGAAATCACAGGGATTAGTAACACTCCTGGTACGTACCAGTGTGTTAAAAATGAGCAATTGGTCCAAAACATTAGTGGTTGAATGGGGTATATTATCTTAACAACACTCACATTTACTAAAACAAACAGATAACCAGAAGAACCAAATGTGACTCTTCTATAAGCATCCTATAATTATGACAAATAAGTGGAAGCTGAGGTAAAAATCACAGACCTCGCGGTTTCATTAAGAGAACAACAAGCTCTGTTCTCTGCCTGTATTGCTAATCACTTCCTACTGACTATTTTATAACCACAGAAAGCTGTGCGACTTTAATTGGTGAAAGTGTTTGAGGTTTTTTTCCCAGTGCCTGATGTTCATGCTGTGGAGCACCAATCAACCCAAACTGTAGTAGTACCTCTCTTTTTGTTCTCAGTTAGCCCTTGCAGGTGTTTTTATTTTTTATTTTATTTTAAATCTCCTTCCACTTGGCTGTGTGTGCAACACCTTTATCCTCTTGGTGAGATTAGCACTCAAAGCCTCCTCTGAGATCACTGTCAGTGCTGCTGTGTTGAGTGGCAAGCCAGGGATGCTGAAAAGTTGTGCAGGTGGCAAGCTTTGCCCTGGAGACAAAGCACATCACCTCTGTGCCTATTATTTTGGTTGGAAATACGTAACAAAACCTTTCCCAGAAGTGGCAGCAATAAACAAATTACACCATGTCCAGCGTCAGCAATTTTAAATGCTAATTGTGCCTGCTCATGGATAAACAGGTGGATTTTCTTCTAACCAGCCTATAATTTATCATTTTTTATCACAAGGACTTTAATTATGAGTTTACTGTAGTATATGGTTCCTCCATGTAGTAACTTTTTAGCTGTGCCTTATTCATATTGCTGATTCTTGTTTATTGTCAAACAAGAGTCATGCTGTTTTGTACGAAGGCTTAATATTTCTTTTTTCCCATAAAAATAAAGCTAGAGGTAGTTCACCTTTCTATAAAAAGGTTCTTAGTTGTAACAAAAAAATGGCAGCTACTGTACCTTCTCCAAGTGAAACCAAGACCTGATCTGACAGCATCATTCATTACTCACTGTTCCTGAAGTAGATGAAATTATTATGTATGCGTCTCCTTATTTATAACAACATTTGTTTTAAATCATGTCAGGCTGGAAGATTTAATTTTCAGTAGAGAGCTGTTATTAAATAAAGGTACAAAGAAAGTGATTTGTTACAGTATTGAGTTATATATGATTTACTGAGTGTTTGCCAGAAACGCTGACTTATTAGTCCATTTTCATGCATCTATAGAAGTATTTTTATGAAGGGTATTCTTCATTATTGAGCTAACTAAGGTCACATTCGTATTAGTGCTTAAATTCAATAGGACAAAAAGTAGTATGTGTATGACAGATGTACTATAAGAGCTTGAACACCTGTTTTCTCTTAAGTGATTTAAAGGATTTTGAAAGAATCAGCAAAGTGCAGGCTGAACACTTGTGTGACAAATATGATTCTTTAAAATTCTCAATCATCCCATAAAATTGGTGGTTGTTTCAAACCTATTTAAAACCAACTTTTCTTTTTTTCTACTGAGAAAGTGGTGGGTTTTATTAGCCTTTACAAATTTTTGGAACATTCACACCCATTTATTGTAAATAATCTTGGACTGCATATGTAATGAAATATTTCATTGTTTGAATACTGTTGTTTCCCAGCTGAAAATATAATTCGTTGTTATGGTTGCTCAGTGCACCCTCAAAAGGGAAAAAAAGTCTTCTAGGCCCACTTGAAAGTGTGAATCTGTGATAATGCCTCAGAGGTCTCTAACTTTCCAGATGGAAGCATATTTCAGTTTACTTTTCATCCTTGTGGCTGTCATAGTTTCTTCTTGGTCTATGAGAAATGATAGTAGAAAGTATTAAATGGGAAAGAAGCAACAATTTTATGGTGTTATTGATTTTTCAAGAAATTGTAATGTCTGTTGCATGTTATACACATAATAAATACCATATGAGTGCTAAAACTAAACTGTTCGTTGCTTAATGCTGTTCAAACTAGTCTGTAATAGACCTTAATCATCCATTTTCAGACTTCTGCTAGGAAGTTAACCTCTTTCATACAGCACAAATGTTTGAGACAAATACTTGTACAATAGCATATGTTCCATATAAGGAATAATACTTTAAATAACATGTTTATGTGGGAAAGAATTGACAGGTTTTTAAATAGCAGATATTGGTGAATAGTTTATTTCTTCACCTATATTGTTCAAATTCCAAAGGGGTAGCCGTGTTAGTCTATTGTAGAAAGACAACAGGGACTCTGTTCTCTTTCTATATTGTTCAGTTATTCATATGCAATAAAGAATATGTTTCTTTTAGTAATCAATGTGTATTGTTATGCAAATATCACAGCAATTAGCCAGCAGAAAAATTTAACTCTTACATAAGTGTCCTGCAACTTTTGGTCGGTCCATAGATAATATCACAAAACAAAAATAGGTTACACAAGTTTAGTGGACAATAACTCCAGAAGTGTTATAGTCCAATCCATCTTTTGCAGTTGGTAACTGAAAGCAACATTTTCACAAAACTTTCCAGTCACTAAATGGTAAGGGTCAAATTTTCCAAGTTAAATATGACCAAATATTCCACATATCTAACAGATATTATTCGTATTTATTTATTTGTCTAGCAATATCATAATGATACCATGCTCTGGATTCGGGGCAACACAGCGCAACACAGTCTAATTTAAAACAAGACAAAACAAATTGGGATTGAAGGGGTAATAAGGGAAACTAGTAAGATTGAGGATTTACACTTGTTCATTCATTTATATCCTTTTCTGTGGCATTCATACCTTTGTATCTGAGTGCCTCACAAAAAATGAATTTCAGTTTCAAAACACCCTTGTGAAATAGGTAAGCAATAGTATTTCCATTTTCCTATGGGATGCTGAATATATGTATACATAGGAGGGGAATCTCTACATAAAAATAAATAAGTGATAGTGAATTCACCATATCCCTATGTAAATTGTTCCAGTGGTTAATTACCCTCACTTTAAAATGTGTGCCTTATTTCTACTTGGAATTTATCTAAGCTTCATTATCTGCTTGATTAAAAGAGACCTGTACTCTCACAAATCTTGTCCTTATTTAGGTACTTATAAACCAGGATCAAGTCTCCTCTTAACCGTCTTTGGATGAACTAAAGTTTCTTTAGTAAGTTGGTTTTTCCAGTCCTCCAAATCAATCTTTATTTAAGACCTTTACACTTTTTTAGGATCCACTTTTAAATATGGAGACCAGAACTGGATACTTAAAAATGGAGACCAGAACTGGTATTTTAGTAATGCCCACACTAATGCCATATACAGAAGTAATATCCCCTACTTGATAGTCTCCTACTTATAAATTCAAGGACTGATAAGAGCTCTGAACGTCCACTGGGCTAGAAACTCATTTTCAGTTGGTAATCCATTGTGAATCCCAAGATGCTTTTCATGGTCACTGCTTTCCAGGATGCAATCCCTCTTCCAGTAAGTGTGATCTACACTCTCTATTCCTAGGTACCTGACTTTGCATTTGGCTGTCCTGAAATATATATTGTTCAAATGAGTCCATCTTACCAAATAATTCAGATAGGTTTGCAGAATTGAACTATAGATGCAAAATGAGATTGTTAAATAGAAACTTGGAGGGTAACAAGAAAACATTCTACAAACACATTAAAAAGCAAGAGAAAGCCAAGGACAGAATTAGGTCTATTACTCAATAAGGGGGAAAATATAATACCAAAATGTGGAAATCATAGAAGTGTCAAATAACTTTTTTGTTTCAGTGTTCACTGAAAAGATTAGTAGTGTTTGGAGGTTTAACATAGTGAATGTCAGTGAAAATTAGGTAGGATCAGAGGCTAAAATAAGGAAAAAACAAGTTAAAACTTACTTAGACAAGTCAGATGTTTTCAAGTCACTAGGGTCTGATTAGATACATCCTAGAATACTCAAGGAGTTGACTGAGGAAATATCTGAGCCATTAGCGATTATCTTCAAAAAAGACATGGAAGATGGAGGAGATTCCAGAGGACTGGAAAAGGTCAAAAATAATGCCAATCTATAAACCGGAAAATAAGGATAACTCAGGGAATTACAACCAGTCATTTTAACTTCAGTACCTGGAAAGATAATAGAGCAAATAATTAATCTATTTGCAAACAACTGGAAGATAATAAAGTAAGTAACAGTCGGCATGGATTTGTCAAAAAAAAAAAAAATTGTCAAACCAATCTGATAATTTTCTTTGACCAGGTAACAAGCCTTGTGGATGTGGAGGAGCAGAGAATATATGGTAGATTTTGAGTTTAGTAAGGCTTTTAGTACTGTCTCGCATGACCTTCTCATAGACAAACTAAGGAAGTACAACCTAGATGAAGCTAAATGAAAAACTATTCCCAGAGAATAGTTATCAGTGGTTCCCAGTCAAGCTGGAAGGGCATATTGAATGGTGTCTCACAGATATTACAACAGAGTCTTGTGGCACTTTTAAAGACTAACAGATTTATTAATCGCATGAGTTTGACTTCACAGATATTAGTTCTGGGTCTGGTTCTATTCAATATCTTCATCAATGATTTAGATATTGACATAGAATTATAAAGTTTGAGGATGATACTATGCTGGACGGGGTTACAAATGCTTTGGAGGGTAGGATTAACATTCAGAATGATCTGGACAAACTGGAGAAATGATCTAAAGTAAATAGGGTGAAATTCAAATAAGGAGAAATGCAAAGTACCCCACTTAGGAAGGAACAATCAGTTGCACACATGCAAAATGGGAAATGACTGCCTAGAAAGAGTACTGCAGAAAAGGGATCTGTGGGTCACAGTAGATCACACATGAAATATGAGTCAACAGTGTAACACTGCTGCAAAAAAAGCAAACGTCATTCTGGAATGTATTAGCAGGAATATCATAAGCAAGACACGACAAGTACTTTTTCTCATCTACTCTGTGCTGATTAGGTCTCAATTGGAGTATTTTGTCCAGTTCTGGGTGCCACATTTCAGGAAATAGATGGACAAATTGGAGAAAGTCCAGAGAAGGGCAACAGAAATGATTAAAGAGCTAGAATACGTGACCTAAGAGGGAAGATTTAAAAAATGGGTTTATTTAGTCTGAAGAAGAGAAGGCTGATGGGGGACTACAATAACAGTTTTCAAGTACATAAAATTTTGGACAAGGAAGAGGGTGAAAAATTATTCTCTTTCACCTCTGAGTATAGGATGAGAATTAATGGGCTTAAATTGCAGCAAGGAACTCTCAGAGATTAGGAAGAGCTACGTAACTGTCAGGGTAGTTACACATTGAAATAAATTGCCTAGGGAGGTTGTGAAATCTCCATCACTGAAGATTTTAAAGATAAGTTTTGATGAACACTGTCAGTGTTGGTCTAAATCAGTGGTTCCAAACTTGTGGCCTGGGGGCCAGAGTGGCCCACCGCTTCCCTCCCAGTGACTGCATAGGTAGCCATTGCCTAAGGGCTCAGGTGGAGCACATTGTGGGGCTAAAAAACCAATGCAGGCTATTTGCTGCAGCCAAGGAGATGGGAGATCAGTACTCCCCTCCCCTTGGCTGTAGCTAGGAGCACATCAAAGCACTCTGCCTGAGTCCCTAGGTGCTCAGGTATCTGCTGGAGCCAGAGGGAGGGGAGCACTCATCTCCTTTTTCCCTGGCTGTAGAAGGGAGCCACTGTCTCGAGACCCAGGTGGAGCACATGGGGCTACAGCATGCATGGGGTTTCCCTGCTGCAGTTGGGGATGAGAGACTAGTCAGGAGGGAGGCAACCTCTTCGCTAAAGTCCTTCCATTTGTCTGAAGCTGGGAGGGGTGGGGAAGGCTGCTGGCCGATATTGGTGGTCCTTCATGGTAGTAAAAATGGTATCTGTGGCCCTTGAGTAAAAAATATTGGGAATCCCTGGTCTAAATAATATTTAGTCCTGCCACAAGTACAGCAGACTGGACTAGATGACCCCTCAAGGGCTATGTCTACACTAGAAAAGTTAAGTCAACTTTATTAAGTCGACTTAATAAGGTCAACTTTAAGTCGACTTAAAGTCAACGTTATTAAGTTGACTTAACAAAAGTTGACTTAACTTTTCTAGTGTAGACATAGCCCCTTTTTGACCTTATTAAGTTGACTTAACACTTTAAGTCAACTTTATAAAGTGGATTTAGGCGCTAATACCCATCCACACTGGCTTAAGTCGACCTAAATTGAGGTGTTATTAAGTCGACTTAAGGAAATGCTTAAGTCAACTTAAGGAAAGCCCAGTGTGGACGTGGAGTAGTTTAAGTCGACTTAAGTCTCCTTAAGTCGACTTAATTTGTAAGTGTAGACGCACCCAAGGACCCTTCCAGTCCTACAATTCTATGATTCTGATTTTACCATCCATACCTAGGAAAGGGCCTATTACGTTGCTAGAATATCTTTTGTTCCTGATATATTTTAAAATTTATTTTTGTTGAGTCGGTGCTGTTTGTAACACCCTCTTTAAAACAAAAGAAAACAAAAAACATCCGAAATGTGAAAACCATAGAATCCTGATTTCTAGGACTATGATAGACTTTTCCCCACTTTGGGCCTACTCTGAAAGTAAGGAAACCCTTTTTAGTATGTATTTACTTTTGTTTGGGGCTGTAAACTAATACTAGCCCTTTATACTACCAGCCTTATCCAAAATGTTGATGTTTGCCACGTTGAAGAAACATATACACTTATTAGGATGAAGTTTCAAAGCAGGTTATACACCTGAAGTTGTGGTAGCAACAGTAACTTAGAAAGTGTTTGTGTATGTTAATTCTTTTCTTATGTGCCATTATACTGTTCTTTAAAATTTTATTTTGACATTGGCAAACTGAATATACATATGCCAACAGAATTCCCATATTGTGTTGAGAAACTTTCTAATAGCCTAAACAACTGTATACCAAGAGCTTGAATTGCTGTTGGCGCTCTTTTGTACTATCCCATAGGAACACTCCTTGCAAAAATCAGAACATTATTCTTGCTTAGTTTAAATAATATTCTAACAAGCTTCAAAAGTTTGCATTATGAATTTCATTTTCTTCTGTCTCTGGCCAAGTTATACAGTATTATGAATCAGTATGGAAATACTTTTAGTTTTATTACCTACATTAGAAAAGAGTAAATTATCCAATGTTTATTTTCTCTATCTAATTTAAAGAATATACTTCTTCCATGTTGCCTGGTTTGAAGTAGGGTTGGGATCACTTGACTTTTTCCAATATGCTGAGATCATATAAGGAGGTATACAAACATTATTGTAGTTCCTGGATTTATCATTTTTGTTAAAAGAATTGCAGGTGTATTTCTCAATTTGGCAAGTTTCCTTAAGGCTTTGTTTTTTTAACTAGATGTAGTGTTTGTTGCTTCTAACTGAAAAAAGTAATTGACACATACTTGCCCCTTCTATTGTATAGCCATGTGCTATCATTAACAGAAGGGCTGCCCTTTGACCCTAACTGGTTCTAGGAACCAGAATATAGGTTATGTTGAAGTGTAGTATTTCATAACAAAGTTCATAATGTTGAACTTATTTGAGATTGGTTTGTTTCATTGGTTTTAATTAAAAGGATAGGTTATTGAGAAAAATCATGGCCTGGTAACTCTATTTATCATATACTTTCTGTAACTGCTGGCAAAATATAGAGTCCTTAGATGTGCTGTGTAAATATTTTATGAAGGAAGCTCCTCCAGCAGAATGTTAATAATTTAAAATATGATGTACTACATACAGAGTTTTAGACATAGACATTTAGGAATAAATTTGTATTTTGTACAAAAGTCTACTAAATGTCTCCCTTGCGTCATATTTAGTGTAAATATTGAGTTTGCACGCCTTTCTTCACAAATTATGCCCACATGAAACATGCCATAATGAACCTAATTTTTAAAAATAATTGTGTTCAAGTGCACACAGAAATGCCTAAATATATTTTTTTTTACAGAAAGCTGAAGTGTGTGTGTTATAATACCATAAAACTCTCTCAACTCTGCAAGTTGCGTCCAAGTAATGACCTGATGATACATAGTCACAGTATAATAATCATACTGGGTCAGTAATACATAAGTGGGTCAGTCAGTTTGTCAAAATACATTTACAAATTTTTATTTTTCAGTCTTTTTTGCCAAGTCTGAAGTTTTTGCTACTATCACATGTATTTCTCTTTTAACTTCCTGGCCTCATGTGCATTCACTGTCTAATGCATCTTGTAAAAGGAGCCATGAGTTTCCTACGCAATGTGGAATTAACCAAAAAAAAAAGCATCCAAAATAAGGAGCTATGTCTCAGTATGTCACTACATTTTAGTCAATCCATATGTATGAAATATGGTATTCAGTGCAGTAGTGTGTAAAAAATATGCAAAGTCCAGATTTAAATCTTTTTCTGTATTGAAATTCAGGATGCTGTACCATTAGGTTAGGATTAGTTTAGTCTCTGCATCAGACAGTGCCCTTCATTTATATTAGACAGTGAGTGCAGACATTCATATTTTAGCACTTGGTACAGATGAAAGAGAGAAAGTATAGATTCCCCCCTGAATTAGAAAGTTCTCTGAACTAAAAGTTGATTAATAAACATTCTAAATAAAAGTATTGTCAAAAAATACTGTACAGAACCAAAAATGAACTCATTTAAAAAAACTCTTCAAAGCTGTCATTTTCATAATTTAATAAAGCAATTGTTTGGGAGTTAAAGAGAATATTTGTCCCAATTCTGCTCCTCACTAAACTGATGGGGGGGGGGGGGGTGTAGAGGGAATCATTCAGCTAATGCACGGTATTGCAACACAGATTAAATTGATATGTCTTTTAAAGTATTTCTAGAGCTCCCATTGCTGTAATATCCGGCCTCTGTACTGATGAGCTGTACAGTGCAATACTAGATGGTAATAGGAAAGAGAGCAGTATGACTTTTACAACTCTGCCTTTGTTGTATTGTATTATTTAAATCAAAGGCAATGTTGACTAGAGGATCAAGACCTCCATATTGTACTGAATGCTGGGTTGAGGGGGGACTTGTGAGCCTCCATGGATATTTCTACACTGCAATTAAACACCTGTGACTTGCCTGTGTGAGCTGACTCAGGCTAAGGGGCTTTTAATTGCAATGTAGACATTCAGATGCAGGCTGCAGCCTGAGCTGTGGGATCCTTCCCTTGGGTTGCCACCTTTCTAATTCTGGTAATGGGACCCCTTAGGCCCTGCCTCTTCCTGCAAGCCCCTCACCACCTCTTCCTGTGGAGCCCCATCCCCTTCTCTGGCTTTTCTTTCCATGCCCTACCCCCAACACTTACTTTTCTTTCACCCTCCCCACATCACTTGCTGGATTGTTTCCACCTCTGTCTCCCTTTTTCTCCCCCAACCCCCAGCTGGGAGCTGCTGCAACCTTACAAGGAACCTGCCTGGAGGCAGCCCTAGCTGAGCAGAGGCTGGGGTTAATGACCTGGCACCTCCCCCTGCCCTGCAGTAACCGGACTTTAGTGTCCAGTTAGATCTTCTGACCAATTCATGTCACTTCCCCTTCTGTATTCAACTTTCTAGTCGAAAACTGGGCAGCTGGCAATCTTACAGCCTCCTCCTGTGTGGTCCTTTGAGCTCCTGCTCAAAGCCAAACATCTACCCCTCCATCAATCAGCATCTATGCCCCAGCCCTGCTGGCCCAAGTCAACTGACAGGGGCCAACTACGTATGTTTAATTGCAGAGTAGGGATACCCTTTGGTGTCAGTGGAGCAATGAGCATTCCCAGGAATCCACCCTTGTGGAGCTCACAGCAGGATTGGGGGCCTATGTATGGAGCTGGGAGTCAGGAACTTCTGAGTTCTGATCATTACTCAACCATGTACACTCTGAATGGTCTTGAACAAATTAGTTAACTTCTCTGCGTCAGTTTCACTGTCTGATTACTTACCACACAGGTGCCGTGAGACTTAATTGCATAATGTATAGCTTCTTGAAAGTATTGAGTATTCTTGTTGTTAAAGGTCACAAAACCTTTATTTTAGGCTGCAAAAGTGAGTCAAACAAGAAAGGTACTAGAAGTTGCATACATTTTGGCTCAGAGCCTTGTATTATTAGCTTCCCTAGAGAAGAAAGATTGGAAAACTTCACATGCACTTACTGTTCCTGAGTAAAACAGTATAATATTAAAAGCTGTAGCATCCCCCAAATAATTCAGCCCCAAGTTTTGCATGAAATCTAGTGCAGTTCTGAATCAAGAAATTGGGAGTTTTCCACAGTTGTGCTGCAGGTAAATCTCCTGCCAGAATGGATATGTTCAATAAAACTTACTAGTTATTGACTCTTATCTCCAAGTCTTAGTTTTCAGTGTAATTCTAGGCTCTCAGGAATCTAAGACCCAAACAATTACTGTTTTTAATTTTAATCAGTTATAAAACCATGTGTTGTACACCTGAAGAACTGACTCAAGGGCACACTGTGTCTCCTCTTTATGAAAAACAGTAAACAGACCACAGGGGGTGTTTCAGTTCAGCAACTTTGCTCTCTGTTGTCTTCTTGCTCTGCAGTATCTTTTACTGCCTTTAGACATTCCATAAACAAATACTAGTTGCTTTCATAGATTGCATTAACTCACACAGACTGCCTCGTGGTCCTCAATGCCTCACAAAGATTGTAACATTTCTTTAATCATAACTATCTTATGTTTCCTGTGGCTGCCGTGTTTCCATCCTGTCGTCTAGTAAGACACTCGCTCCATGGTCCAGTGCCACAATTATACTAGGGCACCTGTTACATATTCAGATTGAAAATGAGGGTGCCAGTCAATGTAACCCAAAGTCGGCTAGGCCCAGTGTTAAGGTATCACCCATCTAACAATCAGAAAAATCTTCAGGGTTTTGTTATTTCATTGTGTATCCAAAAGTTGAACGAAACAACAATTGCTATGTGTCTGTTTATACTCCCTTCCTCTGTTCTCCAATTTTGTTAAATCTCTTCACGCAATTTTTCTCTTTCTACAAGTCTTCCCTCTTCCAATCATTCTCCCATTTCATTTCGTCTTCTTTCTCCTCCATTTTCTTCCTCCACAGCACCTGCCAAATTCCTATCCTCTTCCATTTCCCACGCTCTGCTTGTCCTATTCCTCCTATTCTCCTTTTAGTATCTCATTTCCCAGACTCTCGTTTGCTTTCCTGGATGCACTTTGTTCACTCGCTGATTACCTTAACCCCTCATCTTCTTGCTTTTATACCCCATTTGCAGGATTTCTCCATTAATTTAATCAAATTCCTTATTTCCCTAGTCTCTCTTACCCTTGCCAACACATTCCTTACCTCTCAAATCTCCTGAATACACAGTTAATCTTAGTTGACCTCTTCAGGGGGAAAAAAATCCCTTGGCTCATCTAGTCTACCTTGGCCTCATTCCTTCAAAAGTCCCCTGGGTCTCCCTTGAGGTCTCCTCAGCTTTCCTCTACCTTAGTCCTCGTCTCATGGGTAGAAGACAAGAAACCAGAGCTATAACTAATCTCTTTCCCACTCACAGCACCTACTTTGGGTGCGCGCACTTGTGTGGGTGTTTCCCAGCAGCTGGCCCAATTGCTTCTTTTCCTGGTCCAAAATGCAGGTGATACAATGGCCTTGGAAGGTGAGATGGGCAAGATGTGGGTCTAACCCAGAAAAATGCAAGTGTGCTGCCAAGCTTAATAAAAGAATAGTATATTTCCATCTTCTCACCAATTGTTACTTCGTAGCGCAACTGTTAACATTTTCCTCACAGTTGCCTATTGTTGTTTAAATCCTCTGACACTTAAAACCAAACTATGTGAGAGAGAGTGAGCAGGTCAGAAATGCTCATTCAGTTCAGTGAATTTGCTCTACTACTCTATGTTCTTAGTCGGCGGTTTCTTTTACTGGCTTAGAGCCCTGCTGTAGAAATAGCAGTGCCTCTTGCCTAGTCCGTGACCTCCCAGGAGAACTCTTAATCACTTCTGTCCCAAGCTCTCTGTATATTTGACTGCCCTTAACTTATTCATGGTGGGGCGTGAGAGAGGGGAGCAGTTTTCTTTCTTGTTGCTCATCTCCCTTCCATCCATTTGAGTTACACTGAAGTCACACCTTACTGCAGAGGGTAAAAATTCCTTGTGAGATGATCAAACCTTACACAGGTTTCTTCTTCAAAGCTGCACATTAGACACAGGTCTTAACGGCCTTTCTTGCACTTTAAAGTGATGGGGGTAGTAAGTTAATCATTATACTGTCCTTTTACCAACTAGGTCAGTAACTGACTGATACGAAGGGTCAAAGTTTACAAACTAGCGGGAACTCTGATCCCGACTGCCCTTGTTCGTGCACTTGCTTTTCCCATTGAAAAGTAATTGCTTTGAACACCAAAAATGATTACAGAAGATTATACCTTTTAAAGGCAATCTCAGAATCTTGTTCAGTGGAATAACATAGTTTATAAAACGTAGTATGACTTGCACAGCAATTACTTACCTTGTTGTAGCTAATTTCAGAAAGCACAACTTGCATATTATACCTTCAGTCTTTTTGTAAGCGCAACAACAATGTTGAAAATAGCTGCTCTTTTACAGATTTTTATACAGGTTGTGCACATTCAATATAAAGGAAGGGTAATACTTTTCTTTTTCCTATTCCTCTCCTATCTCTGTTAGATTTTCATTGTTTGTTATTCCATTGTTGTTCATTTAGATATTGTGGTTAAAGCTTTTACCGTTGGGAAAAGCTTAATAGAATCAGTAAAGCTAGTCAGGAATGTTTAATCAGTGCTTTAATTTTTTTCTGGAAAATACAATTTCTGCATAATCAAAATTCTTCTCTGGAAAAAAATCCATTTTTCTGCCTTTTTAATTTTTCCAATGGGTATATCAAAACAAAATATTGTGTTTCAGGTTGATCAGCTCAGATTGAAATATTTTGGTTGGTCAAGCTGAATTTGAAACATTTTGTTGCAAGCTAGTTCAATATTTCTCTCCCTTTGCTAGAGCGGTGTCTCATGCTCCAGTTCTACTCTGTAAGCTAGGCATTCTGGCTGGACACATCTGACAAGATACAGAGCATTCTCCCCTCTGGTTGAACTGTTATGGTGTATCGTTTTAGAAGTAGAGAAGAAGAGAGGTCCAGGCACCTGTGTTACAACTCCCACAAGGCACTGTGGCAGTTCAGAAGATAGAGATTAATGTCAGACTGACCCAAAGTAAAATGTGTTGATTCAGTTCAACAAACTGAAAAAAACACTTTAATTTTGGAGAACATCAAAACATTCGTCAAAACTGAAAAGTCAAAATATTGAAATCTTTCAAAGAATAGAAGATTCTAAAAAAGTATGATTTAGAAATGTTTGAAACATTTCATTTTGACATTTTCAGTTTAATTTGGGGCAACAACAAATGTCAAAATGCTGGAACTTCCCACAGGACAGAAATTCCAATTTTCAACCAGCTCTAAAAATCAGTCACTCTTCAACACGCTTTCAGTAGCAGTCAGTCAAAGTAGTAGTATTGAAGAAAATGTGTGCACGTGTGGGTATTTGAGTATATATATAATATATACTAAATGCAAAAGTATTAAAAAAAATCAAACTAGCAAAACTAACTTCTTGGAAAATTACAAACAGTAGAAGTGTGTCAAGAAGGAGAAAAAGACTGAGTGGACCTCACATACACAGTATACTGTCCTACATGCTCATGCAGGGGAATAAAGATTTCTAAGGTGTATCCTTATTCCCTTGCCTGTAGCTGTTTAGTGGTGATCAGTTTCTACAAGGCTGCTACCCCATTCCTTACCTTTCACACATGTGGGCAGGGAACTGGACAAACGTAGGGATGGCATTAGATATGATCCACTCAGTGCAGGGGGAAACCAGAAGGCAAATAGAGTCCGAGAGTCATAGTTTGTTTCCCGGTCTGTTTCTGGGGCAGCACTGCCTTTTCGCAGAGTTCCTGGCAAAGCGATGCCTGAGCCCATAGTCAGTGGTTTGGCAGATATATTTTTATAAACAAAATGTATTATTTAAAGAATCTAAATGAATCTGTTTCCAATCTGAATTGAAACTGAATTATCACCATCATGAAATGACAATTTTATTTTTTGTTTGAAACTTGCATGATCAAGATTGTCTCTTTGTTTTTCAATAACTGTGTACACCAATAATATATACGAGTCTGTCACCAGTTTTTTAAGCTCGTATATCTGGACTGAAAAAAGAATGCAGCACACTCAGACCTTGTACCTGGCACCCTAATGTTCCAAAACATTAAATTTTAACCAATCCTCAGGAGCCACATTGTTAATCTAAAATTTTAATACTCAAAAAACTCTGTCTGAAAATTGATTTGGGATAAGAAAATATATTGTGATTGAATAAGTGAAAAGTATAGTATATTATCACCAGACCTATTCAGTAATTACACATCCCACAGTTTAATTTTATTTCAGAGTACAGGATACATCTTTATTTAATATTCACCTTTTGCAGTTTCTAACACTAATTATTAAAGGATGTCTGCCATTAAATATATTCAGTTGTTGGGGTCATCACATGTGCTTAACCTATAAATCAAATGAATAAACTGCAACACAGTGAAGGTCAGTGGTGATCTGAATCCTGAGGGGAAGTGTAAGCAAGAAAACTTTGCTCTTTATGTCATAAAAATAAATCTACCCCATCCACATATTTTCCATAGGAAGTATTATTTTGGACAGATTTTTAGTGCTTCCTACCTACACCTGCCATTAAATTTCCCAATAGAAACATCTTTTCTATCACCCTGAGAACTTGTGTGTCCAAGGGGTAAATCTTACTCCATTAGTACTCTATTCGGTATAGTGACTTTCTCTGCTGACCTGCTACTAAAATCAACAGCTGACATGGAATTTAAAAATATACCTGAAGCATAGGAAATAACAGAAAGAAATAACTTAATATCCAGTGCTGCACAGAATAATTCAGCTTCCAGGCCAGTTAAAATTTAGAAGCAGAGGATGGAAGAGATTGATCATTACAGAGTTCTATATACTCCAGTGCCTGTATGAAATTCAAGAGATTGGTGTCCAATTTTCAACTGACAATTTAAAGATGCCAGCTAATTGATCAAAGCAGGGTATATTTGACAGATGCTTCAACCAATTAGGGGAACAATGAGAAGTTCCCTCCTGAACTACAGCAGTCTGGAAGGGGGAATGTGCACATAATATAACAACTACATATACTTCTAAGGATAGGTGAATGTGAAATGCTTTTTATCCTCATTCCCTCAATAGTTTGTGGATGAGGGAAGGGACTATAACCCGTGAAAGGTGAAACCTCATGAATCTTCCTTTTGAGCCAGTGAGATTAATGTTAGTCTCCAACTGCCAACAATATTTTGTTTGCTGTGTTGTAGCTTTGACAAGGTGGGTGAGCTAATATCTCTTATTGGGCCCACTTCTGTTGGTGACAGAGACAAGCTTTCAGGCTTCCCAGGGCTCTTCTTCAGGCTTGGAGAAGGAAACTAAGGTGTCCAAGCTAAATACTTCTTTATACTACATTGTCTTTGGCTGGCATTGTTTGCAGCTTTTTGGCTCTCTGTGGGCCGTATCCTGCTACTTGCTGAGCACTCCTAACTCCCATTGACTGCAGGGGGTATCGAGGAAGGCACTTAGAAGGCATTCCTCTAAAAATGCAAATGCCAAGTTGTGAACGTTGGTTTCTTTATGCACTTAAAGTCGACTTCTAGCTATGTTGGTTACCTAGGAAACAGCTGTGGAATAGAATTTGGTTGTAATGTCAGTTTTGTGGGATGAATATATTTCGTGCTATAGATGTATGCATGCCGATACACACACACACACACACACACAAGAAAGAAAGAAAGAAAATTGCTTGATAGTTTAGCTTTTTTTTTCCCCCCCATCCTGAAAGAAACATTAGGCAGACTGCACTTTATTTCAAGTTTTTTAGAAAATGAATTATACACTAAGATGAATTAGCTATAGTGGCAAAATGGTTTAAATTATTGGGAGAGGTGTTTATTGGTGATGCAAGGGTGAGTATTAGGTTAAATTTGTTTCTAGCAACAATACTGAAAATAACGTAATTCATGTACCAATTATTTCCAATTACTGTGCTACACATACAATATTTATAAATGATAGTATTTAACTTACACAACAATTTCTATCCTCAGAGTTCTTGTACAGATGTTAATCTTCATCGCTTCCCTGTGAGGCAGATAAGTGGTGATGTTATCTCCATCTTATAGTTGGAAAAACTGAAGATACAAAAAGGTTAAGTGGCTTGCCCATGTTCTCAGAGGTAGTCATTGTCAGAGCTAGGATTAGCTCTTAAAAATTCTTGTTTCCCCCCTACTGTGCCACTTCTCAAAAACAGAAGAGATAATATCAAAAGAGATAATCTCAAAAAGCTCACTGTCTTGGTATAAGGATGTCATGGAGTGCTGATGCCCTAATGATAGCTACAGAATCAAAGTTCACATAGTTTGCTGCATCTCTATATTCTTATGTGGAGTTTCATTGTGTTGGTTCAACAAAGAAAGATACTATATATAAACAATGTGTGTGTGTAAATGATATAAAATGTGGGTTCGATCTCCAGTCAGGTTACATTTTCTTGGATAAAGAGAGAGAAATAAACTTTAAAGAAAAAAAAACGATTAGATTTCAAAATAGTTGTGAGTTTGTCATCATCGCACCATTAACTTTGGTTCAACAATTTCTTATTGACTAAAGTGATGGAATAATTGTCTTAGGATTCTCTTGCACTTTATGCCTGGTTTTTTCAAAGGTACCTAAGAGAGATGGGCATCCAACTGTGACTGAAATTTAACAAGAGTTGAACACATCACTCCCTTACGTTCTTTTGAAAATCCCTACCTAAAAAATGAGGCCATTATTTCACAGTAATAGTAATCTAATAGTTATTCGATATAGTCCTCTTATTACAACAGTGGTGTGAGAAATGATTATTTACCAATATTAGTTGTACCATATGTACCAGTGTTAGATGTGCAATTCTCATTACCTGAAAGTCCCAGTTATAGACAGACATACAATAAAAAGATACCTATATATAGACAGAGATGGAATCTAGAGATATTGATCAATATATCATATGTATTTGTTTATCAGCATACATTTACATAGGTGCACAAAGACGTAAAATATTTCTTGATAGGTATGGCCAGTGTTATTCACTAGTAGGGAAGCTTCTAGTGAGTTTGTGTCATCACAAGTACACTGCAATAAAACCTTGGTACTGCCAGGTATCATGTCTTCTGAAATTATGTTAGAATGTTCTTTAGTGCAGGGTTCTCAGCTTTTTTGAGCTCAAGGACTCATTTGAAAACCTTATAGCCTGTTAAAACCCCGAAACCCATGATAGGCCCCCAAGCAGAGCCAGATTATTGCAGGGGCTTTAGGGACTTAAGCCCTGGACCCTGGCCAGAAAAGGGAGGCCTGTGCTCCATCCCCTAAAACTCCTGCAATAATCCGGTACCCGCCTGGCTCAGCGCTAGCAGGCAGGAGTGCTGAGAGCGCTCCTACCCTGCCAGCGCTGGGAGAGAGGGGTGGGGCCCTGGAGCCAGAGGCCAGGCTCTGTGCTCTGCTCTGCCCCTGGGCCGGGCCAGCCCCTGTTCGCTCCGCGCAGAGAGCGGGCAGCTGGCTCACGGTGTGGTCTCCACCACGGCCTTCCAAGGCCTGGGGGACTGCATCGGAGGCCCCCGTGCACCAGTCGGCTCCCCACCCCCAGGCAGACTGGCCAGAGCGGGGCTGGGGTGGGAGTGCCCTCTGGCCCAGCCCCTCCCAGCAGTGGAGGGCCCTGCAGTTGGGGAGGGACAGGCAGGGGGGCCCCACAGTTGGGGGCAGCCCGGGGGCCCTGGGCCGGTTAATCCAGCCCTGCCCCCAGCCCCAGTGCCTCCCCACAGGAGTAGGAAATCTCGATGGTAAAATTCCAGAAGGTGTGAGGGGTTCTGGAAAAATTTGATAGTAGGGGTGCTGAAAGCCATTGGTACAGACTGTACACTCTGTATATAACAGAAATCATTTCCAGCTAGTTCCAGCATCTATGGTCTGACCAGCTCCTCCCTTAGCAGACACAGAGCAAGGGGGGATTTGGGGACCTGGAGTTAAGTGGAAAACATTGGGAGGCCTGTGGATGTAATGAGAAATCAGTGGGAGCCTGGAGGAAGGAAATGGAAGTAGAGGAGTTTGGGGGAGGGGTACAGATGTAAAAGCTCCTCAAAAAAACTTAGAGCCCCCCCCCACAGGCTATGGGAGGCAGAGGGTAAAGGGGTGGGCAAGATTTAGGGTCCTGAGGGTAAAGTGCTGTGTGAAGAAGCTAGCGGGCAGACGAGTCAGGAGAGTAGAGGGAGAATACCTGGTGGTGGGGTGGGCTGGATAATATGACAGGGGGAACCACCTGGCAATGGAGGAGGAGAAGATGGGCTCTTGCTGAGGAGCAGAACAGGAGGTATGGAAGTTGAAGTGTTGCCTTGCTGTGTGGACCAGTACTTGCCAGAGCATGTTATCTGTGAACCAAAACAGGAAGCAGATTAGAGGAAGCGGCCAGGACTCCCAACATTTCTACATTTCCTGCTAGCCCCTTTCCCCCCATGGTCATATCTCAGCATTACCTCCTTGGGTTCTTTAACTAATCTCTGATGACCACGGATACTAGAAATCCATTTCACAGGGAAAAATGCATAAAACTGCAGAATTAGCATTTTTAGAGAGTCTTTTCTTTCTACCTTTTGGTGAAAAAAAACATAAACAGTAAAGCCCTGTTGGAACACAATCTAATTGGGATCAGGACCAGCTCAGATCATCAAAAATTCAAATAATCAGAAGAATGGATGGGGCTCAGGCTATCATTTTAAATTTGAACATACCAATAAAAAGTGTTCAATAGATACCTGTACATATATATTGTGACTAGGGAAGCTAAAGTTTACTGTTTCATCTTAATTGTGGGAAAGTAAAGATTTTTGTGGGTTTTTTAACAGAGAATTTTGGGGGCTTTTTATCGCGGAAAACTAGGATCCCTGCTGATGACCAAATTGATTTGTGCTATTATACTCTAACGTAACCGTTGACTTTTATAGAGGCTTTTAAAGAGCCCAGACTGAATGGGGCTGTTTCTCTCCCAATGCTCCAATCACTCCCACTGGAAAAACAAACCATTTTCTGAGATTACAAAGGCTCAACATGTAAAGATTTCTGCACTGCAAAAATGGGAAATTTCACACGTGTATGTGTGTAAATAAATAAGAACATAGATAGTGGGGTGAGTTTTTTTTGAGGAGGGGATATTATAGTACAAAATAACACAATCAATCTCACATATGCTGCTGCTGGAGTTGCATACTGCTCTATGCATACTGCTACACTTAGTGAGTCTGTTTGTCAGAAGACTCTAATTGCTTTATGTGTGAGAACATTAAGCTGCAATAAATTTATATACACAGCTGCTCCATTACTGCAGAACAAGTTTTATCTTCTAATAA
Organism: Pelusios castaneus; assembly: GCA_007922175.1. NCBI lineage: Eukaryota > Metazoa > Chordata > Testudines > Pelomedusidae > Pelusios > Pelusios castaneus. The sequence continues at coordinate 14,011,238 of ML685840.1, read as the reverse complement.
ATTGATGTTTCTTTTTAGTGTCAACTCAAACTAAAATTTACACTCAAGTAGGTGAACCCTTAACATCATATAATTAGTTCAATGCCACTAGTGGTAATAGAGGGTACACATTGCATACTGTACATCCCTTAAATGTATCAACGAAGAAAAGTTTTGACTTCTGTTAATTGTTTCTTGAAAGCTTAATTGTGATTAAGAGCAGCTTTAATTGGAACAGGAAAAGAAATTATGACCTTTAAAACACATACTGCAAATAACATGTCTGCGTTTGCTATAAGGTGCACCATAAGGGAAAAGACTAAAAGCTTTCTTTTAAACATATATAAATATATATTATTGCATTGGTGATTCTGTAAGGAGTCACATTTAGGACATAATGGAACATAATGGAACAGAAGCTGTGATTGCTCTGGTCTTTGATTAACATTTAATTAATCTTTGTTAGAAGCCTCTGATTTTAAATTCAACTGGTCACTAATAAAAGAACCAATTCACCAAAGAAGTCACATAAATTTGAACAGCTATTATGAAGATTTAAATCAAAGTCGCCCAAGTTTTGTTTTCTGTGTATTTTATACCTGCTGTACATCAAGTACAAGTAATTTACTAGGGATGATAGACCTGAGGAAAATGTCACCTAAATTGGGCAGTAGTCATTGAGCCATAGATGTAATATAAGACATACCATTTGATTTATTTAAAATAAATAGGATGGCCTCGTGAGTGTTATTGCTTTCTCGGTACACACATATAACACCTAATAGCCGAGAAAGGAACTACCTGCGTGCTTCAAGGGGAGAATAACCCCATATTTGTAATAAACTAAATAGATATGTCTTAGTGCTTAGTTGGATTGAGTGCTGTTGACATGGAATTGGGAAGGAGATCCTACATAAGGAGTATAAATCAAAGATACTTATATTTGTCGTTATTGTTTAAAATGAGAAGTTTATGATGGTTTGATTCTGTATCTTAAAAATTAAGGACTCTATTCTCCTTCCCTTTGCATCCATATGTGAAGTCCCCAGTGCCTACGGAAGTAGGAAGGTCGTCTGTTCTCACATGTTCCCCTCTTCTGTCTCCAGGCACCTCCAAGTAGGCTCTGTAGGATTACAGCCCTGTGGAAGTTGAGGAGCTGATGCTTAGAGAGCTAGTTGGGCTTCTGGAGTCTCTGACACCAAAGTCCACCTTGGAAAGCAGTGAAAGTGCTGTTCTATCCAAGGCTATATTGACTTATGCTGTGTCTGCTTCCAGCCATGGAACCACCTAAGAGCAACTGCAGACAGTGCAATCCCTGGGAATGTGGATCCTGCAAAGATTCTCCAAGGACTAGAGGATCTAATGGTCTGTGTAGTAAAGGGGAGGCAAAGGGCAGTTTATCCCCAATGTTTCTGGATTAAGGGACCATCATCCCTAACTTGTTCACTGAGAAGCAAACCATCATGCAACCCTAACAGAAAAATTCATAGGAAATTGTGTTTAAATTCCATGTATTTCCTATCCTCTTCTCAGCCATAAGAATGGAGCCCTATAATAAGATAGAAATACAGTGCTGCACGGATTACAGGCCATTAGAAGAACCATCCCAGATGATGCCACAGCACACCTCGTGGCTGAACTTTGTGATTTTGTACTCACGCACAACCATTTCAGATTTGAAGATAATTTATACCTTCAAGTCAGTGGCACTGCTATGGGTACCCACCTGGCCCCACAATATGCCAACATTTTTATGGCTGCCTTATAAGAACACTTCCTCAAGTCTCATCCCAAAGCACCTTTTCTCTACTTATGCTACATTGATGACATCTTCATCAACTGGACCCACGATAAGGATGCCCTTGAACATTTCCACAGCGATTTCAACAATTTCCACTGCACAATCAAACTTAGCCTGGAACATTCCACACAAGAGATCCACTTTCTGGACACTATAGTGCAAATTAGTGATGGACACATAAACACCACTCTATACCGAAAAGCCTACTGATCGCTATAGTTACCTTCATCCCTCGAGTTTTCATCCAAGACACACCACACGATCCATTGCTTACAGCCAAGCCGTAAGATATAACCGCATTTGCTCTGATCCCTCTGGCAGAAACAGACACCTTCTGGATTTCTATCAAGCATTCTTAAAATTACAATACCCACCCTCGGAAGTGAAGAAACCGATTGACAGAGCCAACTGGGTACCCAGAAGTCAACTACTACAGAGAAGCCCAAGAAAGAAAACAACAGAATGCCACTGGTCATCACCTACAACTCCCAAATCAGACCTCTACAGCACATCATCAAGGAACCATAGCCTAGTCTACAAGACAATCCCTCACTCTCTCAAGCCTTGGGAGACAGAGCTCTCCTCGCTTACAGACAGCTCCCCAACCTTAAGCAGATACTCACACAAATACAGACCAAATAACAGAAACATTCAAGCAGGCACATATCCCTGCAACAAACTCCGTTGCCAACTCTGCCCACATATCTGCATAAAAGACACCATCACAGGACCTAATGAAGCCAGCTACTCCAGCAAGGGCTCATTCACCTACTCAACCATCAATGTGATTTATGCCATCATGTGCCAGAAATGCTCCTCCCCACCCCACCCCACCCCTTTACCTATTGGACAAACAGGTCAGTCTCTGCGCAAAAAAATAAATGGACACAAGTCTAACATCAGAAATCACAACATTCAAAAACTAATAATAGAACACAATCTCCGTGCTCACTCCATTGATGATTTGTTAATAGCTGTGCTCAAACAAATGAATAACAAATCGAAGCTTCAAAGAGAAACTGCAGAACTGGAATTCATATGCAGATTTGACACTGTTTCCTCAGGGCTAAATAGGAACTACAGCTTTTTTTCTCATTACAACAGGTGATTTGACCTCACCTTCCTCTATATGCTGATCCCCAGTGTTTGAATCTTAACAACTGCTTTGATTTGCTGTCTCACTCTGACCTGGTGCTATGACTTACACTTCCTTGCATTTATTTTCTCCCATTCTGTAAGTTCCCCATCTTCAAAGCATCTGATGAATGGGATTTTCTCCCACAAAATCTCATGCAATAAATACATTTCTTAGTCTTTAAAAGTGCCACAGGACTCCTTGTTTGTGAAGTTAAAGTCTGGGCCCCATGTCTTTCCTTCCCTCGGCAAATTCCAGTGGATACTCATGGAGTTTCATTTCCTTCTTCAGTTGAGCACCCACTGGAGGCGAGTTACACCAATGATAGCATATGACATCATGTGACACATTGTGATAACTCTCTCTACCAAGTTATGGCAGTTTCTCATGACAAAGTTACCATGTGACCTGTCTGGATGCAGACTTGACTTAGCATGTTAGTATTGCACCATAAATGTTTCCATGAAGTTACTGTGAAATATATTGACTGTCACTTGACAAACTCATCAAGTAAACAGGGAGCAACTATTAACGCTACCACGGTATTTTAAAATATTTCTTTAGTTCAATGGTCCCCCAATTTTTTCCATCTCTCCTCCCCCTTACCTGGTCTGCATGTAACCTTCGGGTGAGCTAGAATTCATTTAATAACCCTTCTCTGGTGCCTTAAAAAAAACAAAACACCTCATCTTCTATAGAGAAGTAGCTGGAGACCCAGGATTCAGTCTGTAAGGCTATGTCTACACTTGCTAAAATTACTTTGAATTAGTTAGTTCGATTAGTGATCCCCGTTCATTTCAATGGCCGGTTAGTTCGAACTAAGAAATTAGTTCAAATTAACATGGCCACATTGGCTAATTCAAACTAGTTAGTTCGAATTAAAACCTTACTTCTGAAGCCCTATTTGAACTTCTTAGTTCGAATTAAGGAAGCCCTTAATTTGAACTAACTAAAGCCTAGTGTAGCCATGGCTTTAGTTAGTTCGAATTAAACCCCCTTAATTCAAACTAACTTGCCAGTGTAGACATAGCCTAAGTGACTCACAGCAAAGATTGTTCAGTTACCCTCCCCTCATTAAAATACTACTAAGAACAAATGTAACAATGAATTCTATTAACTACTAACAATAGATCACATCCTAAGAGAACAAAATTAATTTAAATACAACAGTCCCCACAGAAACACTGTGAAAATGATACCCAAGAGTCTAAAAATGTAGGTGGAGTTCAGCCAAAACTCAGCTATAGTCTCTGTACATGTCCAAAGGCTTGAGTTCCAAGAAGCAGCTGTCCTCTTCTTTGGCTGCAGGAATCTTGAGTAGAAATCATACAGGCTTTTCTTTCTCTTCTGGAACCAGCGCCATCCAGTCAGCTTACTGGTTAACCAGCACTCAGTCACATACACATATGAGAAAATTCTGCTGCAAAATGCTGCAGGGTAGGAAGAAAACATCTTGCTGTCCACTCCTGGCTAAGCTTCTCCCCCTCACACAGGCTGCGTCTACACTGGTAAATTAAGTCGACTTAAGCTTGCTTAAGTTGACTTAATTTACCCTGCGTCTACACTACAGTTTCCTTAAGTCGACTTAAGCAGCTTGCTTAAGTCAACTTAAGGAAAATAAAGTTGACTTAATCAAAATTAAGTCGACTTTATAACACCACCTTTCAATTAGACCTAAGGCTTAAGTCGACTCCCTAGAGTCGACTTAAGCCAGTGTAGATGTGGGGTAGCCCTAAGTCGACTTAGGGCTACCCCAGAGCTACACCAATGCCCTCCCTTCTGGGGGGGGGGG